>JANHFP010001871.1:47216-62659 GCA_032468135.1 Calamaria suluensis | reverse complement strand
ATTCTGTAAACCGCCCCGAGTCTTCGGAGATGGGGCGGTATATAAATCAAATAAATAAATAAATAAATAAAATAAATGTGCACGCACCTCCTGCCAGCCAGCTGGTCTTTGGGTCTCTGCTGTGCATGTGCATGGGACATGGCATGTGTGAGGGGCCACATGGCTGCATGTGCAGGAGGTTGAGCACTGTGAGGGGGCTGCAGGTGCATGCATTTTGGAGGTTTGGGCATGCACACGTGCATTCACACATGCCCACAAGCGTTTTGAGCACTCGGTCTGGAAAAGGTTAGCTATCTCTGAACTAGATGGTAGTAAACACTGCCTTGCTAATGCTTCCCCCTTCACATCAGGTGGTTCCCCACTTGTAGTATGGACTTCATGGCTTGTGGTTACATATGTTGTAGTGAAATACATGAGATGCTGTCTTTTTAGAATTGAAAATTATATGTGTGTAAATCTGCATGGTTTTATTTTCAGACACTTTTCTAAATAAATAAGTATTTTGTTTAAAAAATTTGAGACAGGGACAGACCAATATATTTTGACCTGCCCTATTTGTGTTGCAGATCATGCTTTGCGTGTTTCAGTTCACTTTCTCTATGGCCTCCTGGAAAGTTTTTAATGTTGCCTCTGGGACAGAGATTTGGAAAAAGATGATGGATATCAGACAAGTACTTAATGAGATCCCAAAGTTTATTTAGAGAGCTTCCTCACAATAATAACCCGTGGTGTAATTCAAGTAGCAAAGAATAAGAGATTTGAAGCAATGAAAAGAGAAGTCTTTCTTGTTCAGAAAAATAAGTAATTACCATTGGAGAACCCCAGGGAGTTCTTATCTGAAATGCTGGTAAAGGAGGAAGGAATCAGTTTCACACCAACATTGTTATATTTATAGCAATGATAAAAATTATGAAGCATTCACTTTGTATTATCTTCACAATTCCAGTTCTGTGTTATCTGATACTAATACTGATAACTCCCATTGCATTCCCGATGATACATCAGCTTTGCAATATATATTCAGAGGGATATCTGCTTAATATCTGCCTAATAAAAGTATCCTGGGATTTGTTTTTCATTCTTCATTTAGTACCTTTCTCTAGGAAGAGAAGATAGTTTGGCTTTTCCAAGCACTTATTCAGTACCAAGAAGGACCTATCTTTTTCTTATATAACTAACTATAAAAATGGTATCAATGAACATGGAGAAAAATCATCTGGTTGCTGTTAGGAGAAATAGTCAGACAGGTTACATATGAATTTAATATATTAATAAAAAAAGTATGATGTTGCTAGAATTGGAGAAGAACACCTGTACCATGGTTTTGCTGGACAAACCCGTATATCAGAAATGATCCCTTCCCTCCCTCCCTCTGTGAAGCTATCTTCCTTTTAGATTAAACTGTTACAGTCAAAGTGTAACTATTGCTTATAAACTTCAAGAAGTGAATAGAATTGCTCATTCTCTCTCTGATACTGTACACCATTTTTCTTTTTGTTGCAATGCTCTTCTCTCCCCTTTCACACATAGACACACTCATTTTTAAAAATTAAAGGTTGCTTTCTGGCTTAACACCAAGACTGTTCATCCCTGAGTATAGTATGTAAAGCAACATTAAAATAAATTAAAGTTGTCTTGGAATAGCAGAGTAAATTGTAGGGAAATCAGTTTTAATTCACTGTCTAGACATGCAAAGGAGGATTGACATATTGTACAGCAGATTTTGAATTCAGTCATCTTTCCTCTATATATTTTTTAATAATCTGCAAAAAAACACCTGACTGGATTGTTCAGCAACACGGCAAGTATTATTGAACTGAGGTACTAGAGATTCAGTATATTTCTTTTCTTTAAATGTACAAATGCACATCTCTAATTGCGGCAGTTAGGCTGTTCCGAGTATTGTTACTGAAGTAGAATATTGCTTTAAAAGAATGTAAACCTTCATTAAAATGCACAAGCTGATTGCATAAAATTTATGTTGCTCACCATTAACAATACAAAAATAGTAACTGTGCTAGGCTTTCTATATACTTTGTAAAGGGGAATTGTAATGGTTAGAGATTTGTTATCACAAATGTGCATTTCCCCTTTTAATTATCTAATTCAATCCTGTGAAAATCCCACAATAAAATGTAAAACACTGTATCATCAAATAAATGTAGAATTTAGACTGAATAATATACAGGCAGCAATGGGAATTTGTGTGGCAAAACATATTAAATTTACAGAGAATATTAGAGAACACTACTATCAAATATTTTACTGATAAAACATTACCTCAGTATAAATAGTAAAAATTGACAGTTCATTTTCTTAATGATGTTGGAAATGTAACAATCAAGTTGGATGACCCTTCATATATTTCATGGTAATATTTTAAAGCTCAACAATTTTGGAAAATGATATGAAACTGAATGAAACAAAATCTAAAAGTAGAATTTCTTTCCAATCTTCCTATTAAATATCACTAAACTTTATATGACCATAATATATACTGAATTTTGTAAATAGTAACTGCTTCTCACTAGAAAATACTTACAACTCCCGCTGAAAATAAACTTTGGAGAGTATTGATGTGTGCAATAATTTTGCATCTGAAAAGCAAACCTTTCTCAGAATTTAACATATGAACATATTTTTGGCCTATAATTTTATATATGAACTTGTACCACATCTGTAATTTTGTTCCTCCTAACATAAAATCTTTATTTAATTTTCAATGATCCTATAAATAAGAATAGCTCTCTTATTGACTAGATAGAAATTACTGCAATTTCCTATTGTGCTCCAGGTTTTACCTTACATTGATTACTTCCACTGACATTTAAATGTGATATTAATAATGACCTGCAATTTTAAAAGCAACATAAGAATTTATCTATGTTAAACAAAATTAATACTGTACAGAAAATTCTTATTTAACTTTCAGTTTTATTCAATATCAAATGTTTGTAAAGATCTTCTTAAAATATGAGGGGGGCATGTGGAGAGGGGGTGGTCTCTTATTTTCTTTTCTTATCTGTCCTCTTTCCATTTGAATTATTTAAGAAATGTAGTAGTGATAAAAAGAAAAAATTAACACCATGATAAAAGCCTGTTTGGAAATCTGGATTATGCTGAAGTGTATCTGGATTATGCTGAAGCAATTCCTCCTAGGGCACAGCCAAAAACCGCTTTGGCTATTAGCTTCGGCCAAATAACGGGATATTTATTGATATTTGGAACCGGCATTTTTTTGTGCCGGTTCCAGATATTGAGCCGGCACCACCTGAGCCCCAAAGTCGGCCAGGATCAGGCTGCAGAGAGGCACACAGAGAGGCAAATGCATTATACATACAACATCCGGATCCAGATTCGGAATCCGCAAATAGTCACCTACAATATCCGCATTCGGTATCTGGTAGAAAATACACATTCGGTTATGCCCTAATTCCTCCTAGCCATGGTGATTTTGTCAGGAGCAGTGAGGAATTTCAGGTTGGTTGGAAAGGTGAGATCCACAGTGCTTGACTTCAGGAGAGTTAGTTAAATATTAATTAAAAAGAAAATATAGTGAAATTATTGCATCGGGCAGGGATTATGGTCATGACTGTCCAAATGGTGCTTTCAAACTCTTGTAATCCATAATGACCATTATGTGAGTGAATAAGATTTTTGCCTGATCAAACAGCGGGACAGGAAACTAACTTTGTTCTCATTCAGGATTCTCTAGTGATAAGAGCTCAATGCTCTTGGCTTTTCCAAAGGACCCTTCTGTTTATTTATTTCTTTAACACCAATTTTCTTAGTTCTGGCACTCAATTGACTTTCAATGAATTCCAAACTGGCTTCTCCATATTTTGTTTCCTCCCATAACATTGTAGACACTCATGTTATTTTATCACTCTTTATCCACCCCTTCAGTAGCTGCTTCTGCTTTTTAGTAGAAATCAGGCTTGCAGGCATTTAGATTTAGAGGGTATGAAACAAACAAAATATTAAAAAATCATGATATTTATGTAGCACGTCTAAATCATATTAAAGAAACCAAAATATCTTTACAATCCCCAAGCCATATCATATTACTCCTAATGTTTGGAAAGTTGAAAAATTTGTCATGCCCTTGCATAACTGCCATGTATGGTAAATAAGAATAACAACAATACCTAAATAAGAATCTCCTCCTCTCTCCCTCTCTCCTCCTCCCCCTCTCTCCTCTCCCCCCTCTCCCCTTGTCTCTCCTCTCTGTGTCTGTCCGTCTCCCCCTCTCTCTCCGTGTCTTTCTCTCTCCTCTCTCTCCGTCTGTCTCTCTCCCCCTCTCCCCCTCTGTCTCTTCTCTCTCTCGATCTATCTCCCCCTTTCTCCCATTCTCTCTCTTTCTCTCTCCTCTCTCTCTCTGTCTCTCTCCCTTCTCTCCTTCTGCCTCTCTGTCTCTGCTCTCTCTGTCTGTCTGTATCCCCTTCTCCCCCATTCTGTCTCTCTCTGTGTGTGTCTCTGCCTCTCCTGTCTTTCTCTCTCTCTGTCTCTCCCTCCCACTTTCTGTCTCTGTCTCTGTCTCTGTCTTTCTCTCTCTCTCACACACACCAACCAACCAACCAACCAACCAACCAACCAACCAACCAAGTTAGGCAGCTTAGCAGTCAAATAGGAAAAAATCTTCTCCCATAAATCTATCTCAAAATAAATGTCCTTCTTGCCTGTTCTTACTGGAGCAACTGTAAATTGCTCCTTGTTATGCACCTCAAGACAGCTTCCCAGCCACCAGCCTATCAATAGAACAATGGAGTCAGGCAGGTGGAACAAGTGGATAATTGAGAACTACTTTTGAGCTGCCACAATAAAACTGCAAGAAAGATAGTGATGCTTCTGAAGTGAGCCGGGAATTAGCATGAATTTATTGGCAAGTTGGGAGGCAAAGTCAAATAAGTATTGGATTCCCTCTGGGAAATTCCCTGCAAGCTTCTTTATCCCAGAAAGAAAGCTATCTTTTATTAATTCAATTAAATGGAAGGGTTTAAAACAACAGTAACTCTTGTTCTTGGCAGCTCCTTCATAATTTGGTTTCCTTTTTCATAACAAAGTAAAAACTGAGCCAAGGTAGCAGAGCACAAGCTGCGTATATCAGCTACACGAACAAGCCACCAGCACACTAAGCAACTCTGTACTATCCATGCAAATTGCTCTGAATTATGGAACAAGTTCCAAGCCGTTCCACTTGTTTTCTCTATCCTGAAAGAAGGGAAGCAAAATAGTTGCACTTCTAGCCAGGGCCTTGTTTCCATTATAAGAATCAAGATTGGAGTTCCATATAGAATATCTACTCTTGGGGCTGTGCTCACTCATGCAACCAGCTGCTATGTGAAGTGGAAGGGAAAACCTAGAAAATATTCATCTTTAGCACTCATCAGTGAAGGGTAAGCTGTTTATTAACACGGTAAGTGATAAGCACATGATGCCCTGAAATTGCTGAGCTTATTGTGTGATTTACTAAGTGGTTCTGAAGTACCATTTCACTCTGCTTGAGCGTTTGCCATAGAAAGAATTTATAACACCCATATTATTATACATAAGCACTATTTCTTCTTCATCTTGTCATTGGTGGGTTTCAATTTCTTTTACTACTGATTCTGTGGGTGTGGCTTGGTAGGCGTGGCTTGGCTTTGTGGGTGTGGCTTTGTGGGCATGGCAGGAGAAGGATACTGTAAAATTTCCATTCGCTCCCCACTCCACGGAAAGGATACTGTAAAATCCCCATTCCCAACCCACTCCAGGAAAAGGATATTGTAAAATCTCCCTTTACACCCCACTCTAAGGGAAGGATACTGTAACATATCCATTTCCTTCCAATCAGCTGGGACTTGGGAGGCGGAGAATAGATGGGGGCCAGTCAGAATTTTACTACCGGTTCTC
This sequence comes from Calamaria suluensis, assembly GCA_032468135.1. NCBI lineage: Eukaryota > Metazoa > Chordata > Lepidosauria > Squamata > Calamariidae > Calamaria > Calamaria suluensis. The sequence continues at coordinate 56,767 of JANHFP010001871.1, read as the reverse complement.
CGAACTACTCAAAATTTTCGCTACCGGTTCTCCAGAACTGGTCAAAGCCTGCTTAAACCCATGTCTGCATCTTGTCCGGTATGTTCCTTTTATAGAACAAGAAACATAAATGATATTATGTCAAGAATGTCAGTTTAAATTGCACATTATTATTCTAAGTCAGTCTTCAGCCTTGATTCACAATGTGTGCAACATCAGGTAAAAAAAAATCTAGAAATGTTTCAAAGCCCAGTAAAGTGTTTGACAATGAAAAGAATTTTAGGTTAGAGTGGGGTCAAAATGCCACAGGGGATGTCATGTGATTCTTCTCTCTATATCCTATGTTCTGACAGAGCCAAATATACACTATTTTCTCTTAATTCTTCCCAGCGGGAATGATGACTTATCCTTGGACTAATATCTGCTCTTTCATCGGCTTCTGTTTATTCCATTTGAAAGGAAATGCAAAGCCACAGGGAACTTAACTGACATAAACACACATTCTCCATTTCTCAAATCAGGCAACCTTTAAGTATCCCTGGAAATAAGAGGCACATTCCCCCCCCAAGACATATCTTTTTCTGTATTTGATAACTTGATATCAATACATCCCCAGCCTATTCCTGTCATACTGTAAACACCTTTTTGTGTCAAGGTTTTTCTTTCGCACTTGCTTGTTCCATAGCATCTCAACTGATTAGATCTGAGCCCAGGAACATTTCCACTAGTACATTGATCTGCTGCCTTTGTAAGAAACAGAAAAAGCAAGCAAGTGGATGGTGACTTTGGATGAGAGTTTGTCCTAAAACAAAATTCAATTTACAACTGCGTCTTGACACATGTACTCCTGAACTCTACCTTTACAAATGTTGCTGGAAACCTTATCTAATTCAGATGGGGGACATAAATGCATTGACATCCAGAGAGGATAGTGGGGAGAAAATTAGAAGCAAGAGTTCAAAATTCAGAACTGATTTCAGTACTTAAAGTTACTTGGTTAAATCCAGGTGGTGGTGGTGGTGGTTGTTACATACAGGCCTACTCAGAACTAACTATGACTCAATGGAGCTTCTTAGTCCTCAACTAGCATCTTAACAACTGCATCAAACTGGCTGTCTAGGATGTCAATCTTAGGAATCTGAAAGTTGAAAGAGAAGATCCTTTGATGACAGAAGAATTTCAATCCACGTTAAGTAGGAGCAAATTGCCAGGAATCCTTGTCATAAATACAATCAAATATTAATATGATTTTCTAGGGCTTTGCAGACTTGTGGTGGGATGACTCAATTTAATAAAAGCAGACTTATTATTGGAACCAGGAGTCTGCTTTGATGTAGCAAATTATATCAGGTGGCCCAGAACATTGCAAAGTGCTTTGCAGACTTGATTGCTTTTCTGTTCAAAATATACAATGTTTCAAGTTAACTTTTGCAGGTAGAAATATTAAAAGAAGACTTCAGTGATGTGATAGGCTCTTATTATTATTTGGCCAGTGAGTTTTATCCATTCACTAAATACTTCACTTAACAATGTCTTTAGGGAATGTATGGCTTCTTATTATTGATTTCATGTATGGTTCTCTCTTTCCCTAAATCCTCATAGGAATGTTTTGTATAAGGGGGCATATAAAGGGGATTGTTTCTGCGGATGCCAGCATGGAATGGTGAAAGATTTTGGAGACTTTGGAGTGGGGGGAGGAGTGCTGGGAAGATGCAGAGGTCCCTGAGCCAAAGGTGGAGGGGTGAGAGGAGTAAGTGAGGCCAGGAACATGAGAAGAGTCACAGGAGGAGTGATTGGATGAACACCTGGCTGGAGAAGAAAGTGGCAAGGCGCAACTGCAGCTGGAAGTACAGGGTGGAGAAAGAATGCAGCTGTAGATGGCCAGCAGGTATGACGAGGAATTGCCTCTTCTACCATATCCCAGGGTATGCAGGGCCCAATGGGGACAGGAGCAATGGAGATGGGTGACGCTACTTGAGAGGAGGCAGTTACACTTCCGTTTATGTCCCTGCTGTGCAAATATTTTTGCTTTGTGGATTACCGCCTTTGCTCCTTGTTCCTGTGCTTGGATTTTGGACTTGTGAGTGAAATCTGGTCTTTGTTGAAACAATATTTTGTTTCTCTGCACCATCCATCCATCCATCCATCCATCCATCCATCCATCCATCCATCCATCCATCCCTATCTGTGTGCCAGAACGTAACATGATCACTTGTCCCTCCATCTGCCTAGCATAATCTTTCAATTCTGAAGAGATGAAACTCTGCTAATCTTCCTTTGCTAACTATTTTTTTCTGTGTGCCCATTTTGCCACAATAAACTAGCGGAGCTGAAAATGCAGTCTTCCAATAAGCGGGTATAATTTCTACTGTGCCAACTACCCTTTTCCCAAACTTTCTCTGTCTGCATGTTTATCTATTAGAATTTGCCATATTTGTCTGTTTCAGCCTTCCAACTTTAATAGTGCGGCACCTTATTTTACTTTGCTAGTACCCCATTCTCCCACTTCCATTTTCTACCACTGCAGCCTATCTTCAATTTACCTACCTATTTTGCCCAGTACACCACCTAATTCTGACAGGCACATTATCTGTGCCATTCGTCTCCTTGTGCTTACTCTATTATTTCTGCCGCTAACCTGCCTGTCTATTATATCTGGCACAATTTCCCAATCCCGATAGGACAACGCTTGTTTTCTTCTATCTGCCAAACCCAATGTCTACTTCTGCCCACCCATACTATTCTATTACCTGTCTGTGTCCATTCTGAGATTTTGGCACTCTATTGTAAACTTTCTGCCCTGCCCAATTTTGCTAGTCTGTTAGGCAATCTGGCAACTCTCCATAATAAAGTTATAAGAGATAGACATTCTGTCAAAATAAGACCTCACTATTTGCCAGCAAACCTCAACCCTGAAGTTCAATTACATTATAGTGAGATTTGCTGTTTGGCATTCTTCTGGGTCATTTTTTAAAGGAAGTACGGCTATCAAAGTTAAAGAGGGCTTGGCAGCCAAAAAGGCTAGAGATAAGACATATAGATTCCTCAATCTCTCATAGGAGTCATGAAAAATTGCCTGCTGGCCCATTTGATTGTTTGTCATGATCTTTTGATCATACCAAATGATCTTGTTAAGCTGGCTTGGGCTAAATTTAAATATCAACAAAGAGAAAATAAGCAGGGGATAGAGGTATAGTTAGTAGAGGCAGATAGCAGTATTTTCATATTGGGGTTGGTAATGAAACCAATGAATGGGCTGTAATCTACAAATGAAAGAATTATTACAATGGTTTAGAGACAAAATCTTGTCGTCTCAATGTGCAGTTCTAAGAATGGCCTGCAAGGCTAAAAGAGGCATGGTCTTCAGTTTCTCAGCTTCAGCTTCCTTAGACATGGCTCACCAAGTTCCTTTCTTGTCTCTTTCACTAGCAGAATGTTACCCTTCTGTGCTGGTGATGCCAATGCAGTAAGAGTTCAATTCACATTCTTGAAGCAGACCTTCGATTTAAATTCTGCAGGATTGGGGTAGCTTGAAATCTTTCCACAATGAGTGAAAATGCCAGGCTGGACCAATCTCTTCCTAGGCAGGTCTCTGTCTGTCTTTAAGTGTGCCAACCTATTATCTAATTGCAGGAGAAGCGTTGCTCCCAAACCATAAAAGACACTATTATAATCTGAGAATTGCAATTGGCCACGGTGTCCTTAGTTTTACAAAAAGCTTGAAATGTGCTTTGCTTTTACATAGGTGTTGCTTTTAATTTTTTAATTGATTTTTGTATGATTTACCTGTCTGTTGCCAAATATTTGTTAAAATAGAAAGAAGACTATATAAATAAAGAAAATTAATTATTGTCATACAGTACTGGCAATAAATTACAACCATGGAACAACTATGCCCTCTCCAGAAGGGTGCAGCTTTATAAGATGAGATGAGTGGCATACAATCAAACTAAAATAAAATAATAAAAAATATCCAATCCAGCCTAGTAGTTCTCATCATCGCAAAGCCCAAGGGTGGGGGACTTGACTTACAAAGAATGAGGAAACTTGACAATTAGTTTTGCCAACCTCTTTGATAATTCCAAAGCAATGAACTCAGTCCGAACTTAGTCCTGACTTAGTTTTGACATTTTTTATTTTTAAGTTATAGCAAGAACAATTTTACATTGTCAAACTGATTTTCTTTTCATTTGGGATGTTGCTTTACTGTCTTCCAGCCTTAAAAGAAGTGAAGAGAAATATTTCAAATATTTGTTTCAGTAAAACCCTTGAAGATCCCTTGGAGGATTAATGTTCTTTGAAGTCCACCATTCCTGGTATTTTCATCTCACTTATCTCTAAAAATGAGGTCTCACTAGGTATGTTGATACTTCTTCATTATAGGCGGTAGGTAAAGCTGATGTTGAGTGGCTCAATTTTTCTTCAAGTTTTGAGTGATCAAATCACAATTTTGTTGAATCTCAAGCATCCAAATCAAATTAGGGCTGATTTGCGCAGACCTATTATTTTGTTTAGACGGTGAAAAATGGAAGGGAAAATTGACAGTATCCTTATCAATATTTATGACAGAATATTAAAACTCATGACATTTAATCTTAATGACATTTAATACTCATAAAAGTCTCTTTAAAAATATTTTTCATTGAAAACTTTTTCAACAATTAAAAATGGTACGCATCTGGAATGAAAAAATAAAGAGAAAAATGTAAAAAACATTTTTTCTTTAAAAAAAAAAAAGGAATCGGACAAAAATGAGATTCTGAAAAAAAAGGGTTCCCATCTTCTTCACATCAGTTGTAGATACATTAAATGTTACCCCCTCTCTCTAAGGTTACATCATAGTTCCCTTCTTTCCATAGGCTTCTCTTTCTAATCTTCAGACTAAAAAATCTCGATTTCATTTGTCTTTTTTTCCACAAAAAGTCGATAAAACCAACAGAGGGGGAGGGGGACTAATTCAAAAGCTCTGTCAAAGGAAACTGTGTAGGCCTCAAAGGCCTGCCAAAGCAATTTGGTACTGTCTAACCTAGCAAGGATGGAAGAGATAAAGAAGCAGGAAAATTCATCAATCAGGTTTAGTAGTTGGACAGAACACCTGGTCACTATCATTTCCTGACTGAAAGCTAGTCTAAAATCTGGATTGCCATGTTTTTTTTGGACATCATTTCCAGTCAGTTTCGGCAGAGGAGATAAGCAAGTTCAGTAAATGCTATGTGTGTCAAATTTTTTTACGCCTACAACCATTGCAGCATCTCCATGATCACGTGATCAATCTTTGGGACCAAGTTATGATGGTCTCAGTGACTCATCCGATCACCTTTTGTGACTGTCTAACAAGGGGGAAGGCAGGTTCACTTCACAACTGTGTTAGTAGCTTAACATCTGCAGTTATTTGCTTAACAACTATGGCAAGAAAGTTCATAAAACGGGGCAAATCTCATCTAACAACTGCCTCACATAGCAACAGAATTGTTGGACTCAATTGGGGTCTTAAATCAAAGGACTATCTATACTTGCTAACTTTCAGTAAATGTCATGAATAGATTGTCCCTGTGCTACAGGCTTTGCATTGGTTTTCAGTAAAATCCTAGGCACAATTTAAAGTAACGGATAGGAATAACATTCAAGAGAAAAAATGGCAGTTCTCCAGGACCTTACCAATGGAATTCCTCAAATGGTATTATCATTGAGAAAACCCTTTCCCTTCTACCACTTAAAAATACTCTCCAAAAGCAATGTCTATCTGGGGAAATCTTTCATTAGCATTTTGTTTAGGTCACGCTCTACTTTACAAACAAATTAATGCTTTTTTTATTTTTTTTTCCTCCATCATTTATAGCCATTAATGTAAAACAAGCTTTTGAATTTAATTGGAACTCTCTTTTTGAAGAGTTAGACTTTTTGGAATCTGCCTTCTGTGCTATTTAAATTGCTGTGATAGATGCAGACTGTAAATTAGGTTTTGATCATATTCCCATTGCCTTTGCCTTTGTGAAATGCATGCAATAGTTTTTGTAGTTTGGTTTTAAGAAGAGGAACAGTGTGACACACTGGTTAAGCTTTCAGGCTGGAACTTGAAAAACCCAAGTGGCAATGCAGCCTTGACCACAGAAGCTCATTTCTCTCTGTGCATTCTATTTCACAGGGTTGATTTTGTGAGAGAGAGCGAAAGAGAGGATTTATTTATTTATTTAGTGTATGATGATGGTACAGTTCGCTTTGAAACTACAATGTTACTAAATAGTACTTATGTGGCTGCTGAAGAGTGCTAGTTTAGTTCGTGCTCACATGCTTATCCAAGTTGCACAGTGGTGGGTTTCAAAAAGTTTTTCTACTAGTTCTGTGGGTTTGGCTTGATGAGCATGGCTTGGTGGGCGTGGCAGAGGAAGGATACTATACAATATTCATTCCCACCCCACTCTAGGAGGGTTACTGCAAAATCCACATTTTCTCCCAATCAGCTAGGACTCGGGAGGCAGAGAATAGATGGGGGGGCGGGACCAGTCAGAATTTTTACTACCAGTTCCTGAGAATAGGTAGTAAAAATGTTTTTAAAAGGTTAAAAAAAAGCCTCCAATAATCACTCAGACAGGGCGGGACCAGGGATTTTTGCTACCAGTTCTCCGAACCACCTGCCCCCATCGCTACTGGATCAGCCGAATCAGTTTGAACCAGGAGTGTTTCATCCCTGGTTACAATTCTTATTGCCCCCAGCCAGCATGACTAACATCTAAATTGTGACACTCAAAACTTTAGTTCCTGCATTCCGAACACATTCAGGGTTAATGAATATCATTGTTCATAACCTAAATTTCATTCAAAGGTAAGGGGTGACTAGGATCTATTCATAGGACTGTCCTTGTGTTTACTGCTTAGGTTATGAATGTTCATGTTACAGTGAGTGGCTTCTATTAATCTTCTATAATAAGCAAAAGTGATCTAGTTGGTACAATTCTCAGGAATTGTCCTCCAGGTCAAGTAACATTAATTACACTTTACTGTATATGCCATTGCCTTGTTCTTATGTTATTCTCCAATGACTTGATGTAAATTACTACTCTCAAGTAATGTCATTGGAGTCTTTGTTTATTTGTTTTTTTGAGTTGCCTATCAAATATGTAGAGCTTTCGTCAAGAATGCTTTCAAAAGTCGTCTACAAGGCCATCTAATAAATTCGCTTCATCTAACTTTTTTAATGTTATTTTTTTATATGAGTAATCTTGTTTTGATCCATTTTTATCCAACTTTTCTGATTTAAAACAAATACATAAAATTTTAGATAAAGTGCATGTATTAGATGGCCTTAGAAAGCTCTACTTATTTGATAGGAAACCTCAAAAAAAAGATAAAGACTGTGATTTAAGGGATTAATTTATTTTTTAATTAGGTTTTATCAGAATGGGCTCTCCATTCATACTCTTATATTGCTTTCAAAACATATGAAAAGAAAGACATTTCTTTACTCACAAAACCAATTTCCCCTTTGTAAAAAACAGAGGTATGGGGATAGAATTCAAATTGTACCTATGTTATGGGTAAAGATTCAATTTCTTATTCCTGAAAGTTTGTTCTAACTTTGTCTGAGGTTTGTCTACACATGAAAGTTTCACAATAACTAGCCATGGAAATAATGACTACAAGTAGTTTTCAACTTTCAATAATTTGTTTACTAACCATTTCAACTTACGACAGCAGTAAGAAAAGTGACATGACTATTTTTCACACTTATATTGTTGCAGCATCCCAGCGATGAAATCCTCTGAAGTCTGCTACCGGTTCTGTGAGACTTCTACCAAGTGTGTACTTTGCACACATGCGTGCCTGAGGTGTGCCCACACAGCAGTAAAAAAGGAACATTTTGAAGCCTTTTGAGTCTGTAAAGGTAAGTAGAATAGTGAGGGGAGATCTGCTATGCCACGCAATTTAGATTAGCTAGAAAGCAGGAAACCCAATGATTCTAGCTAATATAAATCACGTGTCATAGCTGATCATTGCCCAGCTGATTGTCGGAAATACCAATTCATCCAAACCAGTAGCATTTTTTACTACCATTTCAGGAAAACCAGTCTGAATTGGTAGCATTCCACCCCTGCAGCATCCCTATCAACGTGATCAAAATTTGGATGCTTGGTTTTAATGTTGAGATAATGCAACCCCAGTTTGAGTTGCTGCGAAGCGTGTGAGTTTTCAAACCTCTGGCAAAAGGTAGCTAAAACAGAGCATGAAGTTGCAAATCTCTGTACCCAAGTATAGTGGCTTAAGTAAATACACGACACAGCTTTAAACAAAACTGTAAATATATATTAAACACAGACTTAGTGATAAAACATAGAAATACAAAGTAGCTTACATCATGTACATAGACAAATCTTAATTACATAAAAAAACCCACACAAATCTTAATATAAGCATAGTACAAAACATACGTACTGTAATGGCGAGACATCAGAAAGACATGTTGGCATAGTGAGGGGTGTGGCTATCCATAAGAGGTCACAAAGGACGTCTTTAATTCAAAGCCAGCCCAAAGTAACACAGACTGCTTCTCTGCTTATAAATGTCTCTCCCCTATAATTATCATAATTACAGGCCACATTTACTTCTGTCTTAAAGACACACAAACAAACCATGATGCAGTTTCCAATGTATTAACACTTGGTAACTGGCATCTGTTGATGGCTGTAGTGTCCCAGGATCAAGTAATCATATTTTTTGACCTTCTGACAAGTAAAGTTAATGGGGAAGCCAGGTTCACTTAACAATGATGTTACTAACTTATTAATTGCAGTAATTCATTTAACAACTATGGTGAGAATGATCCTAGAATGGGGATCTTAGCACATAAATTTGGGGCTCAATGATGGTAATATATTGAACGTCACCTGTATCTAGTCTCACCTGGATTTTTACAAGCAACTCCTTCTCCTCGCCACCCTCCCAAAATTAGAATCAGTACAACTCTTTCTTGGCCAAATGTGATTGAACACAGACAAGGAATTTGTTTTCAGTGCATAAGCTCTCAGTGTACATACAAGCTATAAGCGATAATCATAATCATAAAATACAATCATGATAAATCATAGATGCAACACTCAGTGATATTCATAGGATACTAAAGCAATCAACATAAATCACAACAGGATACTAAATAAAAGCAATTAACATAAATCATATACAACAGCGAAATACAGTCATAAGAATCTAAGGAAATAGGTACCCTGTTTTCCCCAAAATAAGGCATTCCCTGATAATGAGCCCATTTGGGCTTTTGGGCACATGGCAATAAGGCCAAGTACTTATTTCAGGGTACAAAAAAAAATATAAGACAGGATCTTATTTTCAGGGAAACTTGGTAATAGAACAGATGAGAAGGATAATAAGTAATTCAGCCCTTCTAGGTGGCTTGTCTTCCCAGGGCATAGACAGTGTAGTGGGAATTAGGTGTTTTGGTGTGCAATGCCCTATAGCAGGGGTCCCCAACCTTTTGGACTTCATGGACCACTAAATTCATAATTTTAAATCCCAGGGACCACTAATATGATTTGCCTAATGACCGGCTGGGTGGGAGTGGC
>JANHFP010001871.1:0-22769 GCA_032468135.1 Calamaria suluensis | reverse complement strand
GGGGGCGGTGGTTCAGGCAGCGGCGGCGGTGGAACCTCTTCAGCGTCTTTCGTGGACGCCCAGCTGTTTAGTGTTTAGTGGTCAGATGCCCTTCCTGTGCAGAGTTTGCAGGAGATAATTATCTGTTCTTCCCAAGAGAGAGGCGTACCTGCCACAACCTAGGATCAAATTCCCAGCCTCCTGATTGTAAGGTGAGAGATCCATATCTAGGCCATCACACACCACTCCCATCTCACATCTTCCACTTGATCCAAACAGGATCAAGGGACCTGAAGAGACCAGAAGGGAGAAGTCCAGTTCTATGAGCAAAACTCTTTCACCAGTTTCTGAGAATTTTATCTACACAGTATATCCTATTATTTCTTTCTCAAAAGGCTTCATTCTTTCCACCCTCTTTGGAGAGAGGTGTAACTATGCTTCTTCTTCTTTTATAACTTCATGACACCTTTAATAAGTCTTCATGTACCAAACACACTGGCTCTTTTATCTGGAACTTGCTGGTTGCTTCACATTACTGGCCAGTGAATTCACCCCCCAAAAAAAACCCATCAATGCTTTCTAAGTTTTCTTTTCTTTTTCTTTTAAACCTAGTGATGGAATTTCAAGGTCCTCGAGCAAATACTCCAGGCCAAGAGAACTGTGAATCTTAAATCCAACAGGATTTACCAACCATATGTACTGGCTCATTAAACTGGATAAAGGTGTTTATGCTGCTGGGAATATGAGCAGCTGAAATAAAAGCATCGCCAGCAGCTTCTCAAAGGTCAATTCGGAATTTTCTGAGGCTTTCCAACCACCCCCCAAGTTATTTACATCAGTATCTATTTCTATTCCACGGTCTAGAAGAAAGCCATTTCTTTTGCAACAACAGAGAAAGCAAGCGCCGTGGCTAGAATGGTAGCAAGGCTGATTTATTTCCCTATTTGCCTTATGCCTTCAGCTTGTGTTTAACACAATCCTGTCTCTGCCTTGGCCATGTTTCTTCAAAAAGAGGTTCTTTGCCGTAGGCCTTGCTTCAGCATGTACATTTGTTGCTGCTCTCCTGTGTCAACAAGGCTCCTGTTCAGCATTCAGCTCGCCAATGCTGGGAACACACAAGGGGGTTCAATTGGCTTATTTCAGTAGTTGCCTGAGCCTCCCAGCAACGCCTCTGGCATTTTCCTTCTGCCTCTGAATGAAGCTGATCAGCTCTGTTGTGGTGGTGTCACCTTGTCCAAATGTAGATAGAGCAATCTGGGAAGAGATGCCATTTAATCAGTGATATCCAGATTATATTGAAAACCTTTTGTTCCTCTATTTAAAACTATGCAATTAGCTATGATACTCGTCAAATGAGCAATTAGTAAGTTTTCTACTACCCAATTACAGCAGAACGTTTTGACTCTGCAGAAATTGTTTCCCTCTCCATGCATGGTGGTGAAGACAAAAATCACTAGCCAGTGACTTCTGGCTCTTCAAAGGTCAGAAGAATGAGATAATGTTAATGAATTGCTGAGAAGAACAGAGAAAGTAATGAGACATTGCCATGTGAGAAGTGAGATGGACAGTGTAGAAATCTGAATGAATGAATGAATAAATAAATAAAATGGAAGTTGTATAATTAAATTGTCTTCCCCAACTCTTAGTTAAACCATTCATCTTCTCATCTTCATGCATAATGCATGAAGATGATGGACTTAACTGTACCCTATGACTATCATTAAGTGTTGTAACTTATAAACCTCAATGAACATATCTTTTATTTTACACTGAGAACATATGCACCAAGACCAATTCCTTGTGCGTCCAATCACACTTGGCCAATAAATAATTCTGTTCTGTTCTGTTCTATTCTATTCTATTCTATTCTATTCTATTCTATAATGCCATGATACTAGTCTTTCTGTATGCTAACTTCCCATTAATTCTCAATTTCTATGATGTTAGAAGCTACACAAGATCCAAACACAGAAGGAAAATAGCAGTTGAGATCAATTCAATTCAGGAATACTTCTGTTAAAGCCACCGACAATTTTCTTCATGTCGCCTCATTCCCAATATTTCATTTGTATAAATATATGGGTTTAAAACTAGAGATTACTTTTTTTTAAAACAACAACAACAACAATTAACTCAAGAATATAGAGGTAGACAAAACTAGATTTGATAAGCATAAAGTAAGAATAATTATTTTAGATTATCAGATCTCTGTAGCAAAGATCTAGGCAATAGCAGCAAAAAAGATATAGTAAGGATGTCAACTTTTCTCTGCCATCTCTTGGTTCTCCAGATTGTTGAGTTCACCATTTCATTCAGAGAATGAATCATTTCTGTTCCCATTATGTACTCCATACAGAATCCCTATTGTCGCCGGCAGGCTATTTGCAGCTAAACATGGCAGTAAGTTAAAAGAAAAACATATGATTATGGAGAGGAATTCCCACTAGGGAAATGGTGGGTAGGGATATTCCCCCAAGGTTTTTGCATGGATCCCACCAGAAATGAATTCATCCATTTTGCTTCCAAAGGATCTACAACAGAATGCATATCATCATCAAGTCTAATATTTGTGCATCAATGGGAAGATTGGTCTTAACTTTTTCAAGATAAAGGGTTCATTGCCTTCGTTTTCTTTAGCATTTAAAGCATTTAGCATCATTTTCTTTAGCATTTTCTTGCATTTTGGACTTTTTACCGAAATGTCACCTCTTCCTACTACTTTTTGAGATATGTTCTCACAGATTCTATAGTATTTTATCCTACAGAGTGGTGATGAATTCTTCATGCATGAAAATCCATTCGTTTCAAAATGATTCTATTTAAACACCTGATTGCATAGGGTGAAAAATACAATTTTCTTGTAACATGTTGGTCTGCTATTTTATTGGTGCTTGCATAACCTGTTCCTCTAAATGATGTTAGATGTTACTGGGACTTTGGGTTGATAATCTGCATGCAAGCTTCCACTGGTTTTCTTCCTCCCGTGGAAATAAAGTCCTGTTTTCATCTATTTTAATAAATCTTGAATATATGAAATGTTTATCTGCCCTTTTGTTTGCCTAGAAAGAAATGTTGTGTTTTACGGAATATCATTATTAATGCTCAACTTACCCCAAAGCACAGCGCATTAATGTAAGATGTAGATGATCCACCACTTGATTACGGTATGTCATTTCCACAGACTTTTAGTCTTTGAATCTGAAAGGACTTTCACGCTATTTATTTTTCTTGTTGCAAAAAAAGATGCCATTTAGTAGGTTTAGCACATTCTTTCTGATTTCTTTAAGGCTTAATTAAATCCCTGTTGTCTCATAGAAGTGGGATGAGAAGGCATGCACACATACACACACACACAAATACTGAGTGCCCTAATTTGCCTAAGAATAACTCTTGTGAAATGCCAATAGATGTAGGTAATATTAAACCTTGAGAATACTGTTACTGTGAAATAATGAACAAGTTGACTTAATTCACATTTTATCTTGTGCAGTAATAAAAATTCATAGCCAGCATAGGAAAGATCTCTGAATGCTTTGTCCATGGCATAAATTATGCCTCAGCTGGTATTTTCAGAAGAAGAGGGCAACTGTTATTCCTTTTCATAAGATTTGGAATAATTGAATACCTGAAAGAGCAGTAATTCATGAGTTCAGATTGCCATTTTCATCTTGAAATTTGAAACAGAAGGAATTTTGCAAAGCCAGAACTTGCTCACTATTTATGCCATTTAGATGATTCAAGAGCAATATTATTCAGGTTCAGGCAGCTCAAATATCATTTAGTAAGGTTTTTTAAAAATGGCAGTATTTTGCGTGTATTTGTCATATATCAGTAACACCAAATTCACATGTTTTTGGACCCTAAGTTGAAACCCAAGTCAAAAGCAGGTCTACGTAGTATTCTTAGCTTATTAACACTATTGTAAAGAGGTCTGTTCACCTTTGCAACTTATTTATATGGTCTACATTTTTAGAAGGCATGGCAAAAATGTGAAGAAGGGATTCACTCTATATTCATTAGTCTCTTTCCATTTCATTTCATTTGATGAAACAGAGTTAGGCTGTTTCTTCTCTGTCAAGTGAAACCAATGTGTAGTTGATAGGAATCAAGTTAGTGAAGCGGAACTAGGTAATTATTCCTGCTAGAAGAAAAACAAGAGGTCATTGTTCCTTTGCGCTGTGATGGTTGGTTAAATGTTACCTGCCACGCTTCCAACTACAGCTGATTATCCATGTGTCAGTTCTAATAACAATAATTCCTTTTCTGTCACACTGGCCTTTCAGTCCAATAGAATCAATCAAATTTTGTGCAAGGTACAACCATTGATTTATAGAAACCATTGCTAAATTTGCATTTTAAAAATATCTATGACTTACACAATGCAGTTGGGCAAAATGTAAGTGAACTAATAAATGGCTGACACTTTGGCTTGATAGCTATTGATGTGTTAACTGAGAAGATGTTGCAAGGATGAATTTAAGAGAAGTGGTTTCTAATGATGACCACTTGCCACCTCTAAATATAACCAAAAATCAGTTATTTCTGAAACTTTTGAAAGACCATACTTTGTTCATTGAATTAGACAACCCATTCACATGTAGACATTTTGGGAAGTGAACTAACATTTAAAGACATTTTCCCATTGTGGGTCTCTCCTAACAAGAAATCTTTCTTCAACTCTCTTCGCCTCTGCAGATGACAAAAGCCTTGTCTTAGCTCAGAACCTAAACATTTAATACCTGGATGGGAGAATCCAGGGTCTCCCAGGATGGTAGGAAAAATTGGGGAAATTGTAATGCATTCAATTGCAAGCCATTTCTGTAATGTTGCCAGATAACCTGCATGGATGTGTTCATCAAATCACCAGGATTTATGTTTTGGTAGAAGGAGTTATGAAGGCTTCATGGTTTATCACTTTTAAATGTATAGTTACTATGTTTGACAAGAATATTATTTTCCTGATTCCTCTATCCCCCCCCCCTCTCAGAAAAATACTGAAACCAAATATGATGGTTTACTAATATCAGGATTATTTTAAAAAATAAACAAAAACATTCTTGTTTATTTGTACATAATTTTTCATTTCTGAGAACATAGTCAAGTGCTTGTATATGTCTGGCATCCATTCTTGAAACGTCTCCGGCAATTTAACTTCCTTTTTTCATTTAGTTACATTTTTTATTCTACCTTTCTTTTCAGGAGCTAAAAAAACCCCCATATATGACCTTCCAAAGAGGTACATATTTGCATAAGCCTCTGAGAAAAAACTGGCTGGGGCATGCCAATTGTTCTTACAGAGATACTCATGGTTGATTGTGGATTTACATCTAAATCTCCTTAGTCCTAATCAACATTCTAAGCCATTTTTTCCTAGTCTGATGTCCTCTAGCCTTGCTGGCTATAACATCCAGGAGGAAATATAAGATTTCTGATGGATTCCAGAGGGAGAAAGATTTATTTCTGTTGCTAGTGGAAGGAGCCTTCAAGGCACTTCTCTCTGATACTGAGAAAAAAAGAAATGCTGAATTACTTAGTTTTTAGATTAGCCCATGTCACCCCAACTTCATAAAAGGACCAGGATATGAAGAGTAATTTAGTAGGTCTATGAAAACATACAGAAATGTACAATCTAAATGCAACCAGATAATGGCAGAATAAAAACACAGATAGGTTCCTCTGGAAAGACTAAGGTATCAAGGAGAGGAGAGGTAATTTCCTTGTGTGAAATATTACTCTTTAAATTGATAATAAGCTGAAATGGGTATAAAATGGTTGTAAACATGGGAGATGAGGAATTGTTTGTTCTACTTAAAATGGACGGTAATTACCAATACTGATTTTGCCAGCGCAAATCTCTACTTTTGAAAACCCTTTTGAAAAATTGTAGCGAAAAACATCATAGATATTACAGGCAGATAAAAACGGTAATCAGGATAAGACAAAATACATGACAATTGCAGACATAATCTGCCCAAAGACTAAGGCTGAGGTTTGTACAAATATTGCATGTGTATTATGTGAATTTTACATCTGAGAAGTGAAGAATGAAAATTGACTGGGAAATCTCTATACTTACTTTTCTGTACTGCCTCAGCTAAGCAACCGTAAGAGCCATTCTCTCTGGAGAATGTGGTTATAATGCAGAGAAAACAAATTCACGCTTGATTACAATAAATCCACAAAATATAAGCACACAGCTCTCTGCACCTGTTCCATTGATTTCAACCGGACTTCTTTTAACAGTGACTGAATTGAGTCTGAAATGTGTAACTATTTTGGTGGTGCATTTTCACATTCTTTCATATGCTTGTTGTCAGCTGTTACTTTTGAGTAAACATTAAGGTTTATTGTTGCCTGGTATAAGAAAATGTGGCATTCATAAAACCATTTCTATGTTAGGATAGAATTAGTTCAGAAAAGGGAGAAAGCAATTAAGAGTTCTAAACCAATATCAACTATTCAGGCTTTACTTTTCTTCCAAAGAAGCGGAGAAAGAGATTATATCAGTGTCTAACATTTTTCTGAACTATGAAAGATGCAATGAAAAAGTAATTCATAAATCAGATTTCTTCATCAGTTCAAATTTCAAAAAACAGGTGTGAAGTTTTATGGTTGAGACAAGTTTGAAATAAGCAATGGTCACTCTCCTCTAGCTCCAGAACACTACATGCATGCATGTTTGTGTATGCATATATACATGAACACACATTAATTTATGGGAATGAATTGAGGGCTGAATACTGTATTATGTTGTGCTTTGATGCAAGCTTGTTAATTCTGTGACAGGCACAGCTGGAATGACATAATGATTAGCGGGTTTAGTTTGTCTGAGGATACAAAATAGGCTGGAAGACAGGAAATACTCACAACAAAGTACACATTTACAACGTGTCAATGCAGTAATTGCCGAAATTGAAAGCCAGACATATATGAGCCAAGACTATTTTTTTTAAAAAAATAGTCTGATGCCATCATATGGTTTAAAATAATATAGGGAAAAAAAACCCCACGAAGTTCTATTGATTTTAATTTGAAGGGGAAAAAACTTCAAATTTAGATGAAACCTTTATCATTCCAATGGCAGGCCAAATGATTGAAAAATCATACCCAGTGTTAGCATGCCTTGGGTTTCCAAGTAAATAGATTGATACAGCCTACTTCCAATCAATGACAATGATATTGAATTTGCTACACTAGAGACTTAGCTCAGTTCAAGGCAGTGCTTGAATTACATATTCTTTTCACCAGGCAAAAAAGTAAGCATTCATAAGGTCCTCCAAAAATAAAGTTCTAACCTTAACTTTTGGTTGTGTTGTGGTCCGCCAACAGTCTGTGGAGCTGGCAGCAGAGTTGGACAGTGAGGGGGCTGGGGAAGGCTCAGACGAGGACTCTGTGTTGGAGGCAGAGATCGGGCCAGGGCCATCTGGGAGTTATGTGTGGGCTCCAGAGCCTCCATAGTTGGACATCATAGTGGCAGAGGATCAAGAGCAGCCTTTTCCTAGTGCATGCATGTGCAGAGCTGCTGGAAGGCAAGAGCAGCTAAAACAAAACTGACAACTCAAGGGTAAGGCCAGGAGATGATTGGCCCCTCCCATAAGGCTTAAAAGAGAAGCAAAGGCACTGGGGCCTTTGGAAAGCGACGTTGTTAACTCAGTTTCCAGTTGGCATCTCTGTGTAATTCTAGACTCTGTGGGGCGTTACCAAGTAAGACTTTTGGCAGCATGTCAAATGAGATAAAGTTTGGTTGTTACCCTGAAGGCTTTTTTGCAACAAACTGGGAATGAATGTAATTCTCAGCTGTTACAATAAAGAGGTTTTTGGGACTAATCATATGTCTTAATGACTTAGGAAGCCTAGGTCATAACAGGCTGTTGCTAAAAGTGGCTAAACAAGAGGAACTTACCTTGGAAAAATCAGCACTGGTGATGTGTATAGCTACAGCATTGACCAGGAGGCAATGGATATGCCGAGAGTGACATCCAGTTAAGTGGTGCAGTGGTTAGAATACAGTATTGCAGGTGAATTCTGGTGATCACTGGCTGTCAGCAGTTTGGCAGATCGAATCTCACCAGGCTCAAGTTTGACTCAGCCTTTCCATCCTTCTGAGGGGGGTAAAATGAGGACCCAGATTGTTGGGGGACAATATGCTAACTCTGTTAACTGCTTAGAGAGGGCTGGAAAGCACTGTAAAGCAGTATATAAGTCTACATGATATTGCAATTGCTATTTGTTCAATGGTTTTTTTTTGGGTTTGACTGATTATGATATTGGCAAATGGAGGTAAAGACATCTCTCATATGTCTCAATGGACATTGGACACTTTGGACAGCCAGTGCTGCTAGTCAGTAGTGCCTCTCATCCACCTTCAACATTTCCTCTCCTGCAATTCAAATAATGGTTCTTATTTACTGCATTTCAGTTGGCTATACATCTCTGTTAAAGTTTCAGTGAACTCAGTAGATCATAGATGTAACTATGCGTAGGACTGAAATTCTGCTCATCATACTATAATTGGGAATACAATGCTATGTGCTATGCTATGTTCATGATAAATCAATAAATCATCCACTCACTCAACATTTGTTGCAATCATGGACCAACATAGACCAACATAGTGAGGATACAAACCCTGCATAATAGGTACCTCTAAAGTTATAGCTATGATACTGGGACTGTACTTCTTTGAATTAGACTTGTTACAATTAACTATCTGGAAATTTTCACCAGTCTTGTTGCAGTTACTACTGCTACTTGTTTTTTGTTTTTTTTAAATTATCCCTTCTGATTTTTTTTTAACTGCTGCTGGCACAGTTATTGCTGCTGTATGAGTGAGGAGGGATATTTCACTCAGCTTCACCCATTCCAATTTTGTAGGCCAGTCTAAGAGAGAGGCAACAAATAGTGAAGTTGGAACATTAATTATATACGACAGAACCATAAGAACCCTTTTCTTACAGAAGGATTTCTGACAAATTCCAGAACATAACATATTTTATGACATCAGTGTTTTGCAATTAGCAAACAATTGTTTCAAGCAAGCCATAGCACAAGCAACAATGGAAAACAGCAGTAGAAGAGGTGAGAATATTTGTTCCATGTTGTTTAGAATGGATAGACCTTTCTTGGACTGACTACACTTAATTTTGTGGGTGGTGATGGTGGTGGACGAAACAAATGGACTCAGGACCATGGCGCAGGAAAGGCCACATCAGAAATAATTTACAGCCTTTATATGTCTTTCCACAGGAAAATATGATGCCACATACTTTCACAAAGGTACTGTTAGAATGGCCTGGGGTGAAATCCAGCAGGTTCTGACAAGTTCTGGAGAACCGGTAGTGGAAATTTTGAGTAGTTTAGAGAACTGGCAAATACCACTTCTGGCTGGCCCCAGAGTGGGGTGGGAATGGATATTTTGCAATATCCTTCCCCCAGGAGTGGGGAGGGAATGGGGATTTTGCAGTATCCTTTCCCTGCCACACCCACCATGCCACACCACATTCACCAAGCCATGCCCACAGAACCGATAGTAAACATTTTTGGATTTCACCCCTGGAATGGCCCTATAGCTAAAGCAGACTGTGAGGATTGAAAAATGAGGGAATTTGAGGTAGTGGCATACAATCCTGGATGGGAACCTCAAAATAATAATCTCTGATTCATGAATGACAGAGCTTTGCCAGTTCTTTGGCAGATAGATTTTATCTTCTTCTATTTGGCAAAGCCAGTTGTTCAGCTTAATAAAATATGACTTGTATTACTGATGAAAGTAGGACATGAAGATAACAAAAACAATACAATATTTCATCATGGAACACTATATTTTAATCATGAAGAAGTTAAATGATAACATCAAAAAATAGGTTCCATCCCATCACTAATCGCTCTTCAAGCCAGGTGAGATCAAATGCATGTGCCAGGATAATGTCATCCCTAAGAGCAATTTGGGAAAAAAAGTACTTCAAAAACTGTTACAAAGAAAGCTCATCAGTGAAATAGGTAGGTAGAAACATCATCTGGGCATTCTGAAATAAATGAATAAACAAATGCTATTAGTATTGGAAAATATAAGCTGGTGTGGAATAAAAGTTGACACTGCAAATGAAAAGCACCAAGTTGTATCCCGGAAAATTAAATACAAGGTGGAAGAAGGGCACATTTTATTTAATCTGTTATTGTAATTTGTATTTAACTGTGAAGCAGTTTCACCAGGACACTTTGCCAGAACAAGTAGTTGTTGTGATTTATCTCACTGTGAGAAGTATGAATTTAAGCTGTAATCTTTCCAGCAGCTATTGTACTTACTTAGTATTTGGAGGCTCATCAAAATGTTTCACTAATCTCTCCTGCAGCAATCCTGTAAACCAGCAATATATTCAAACTTTTGAAGACTGAAGATCCTTCTTACATTGGGTGACTATCAAAGGCCACCTGCCAAAGACCTGTTGTTATCCTCCTCCTTAGTTGTGTTTTGCATTTCCGAAACTTAAATTTAATCTGAGGCATTAAAAATAGCAATACAGAAGCTGCAAAAAGGAATGACAATTGTAAAAAGAATAAAAAATGAAACAAAATTTCATTTTAATGTATGCCAATTAGTGTACATTCAAAGAGACACAGCTACTCTACTCTACTCTACTCTACTCTACTCTACTCTACTCTACTCTACTCTACTCTATTACACTCCACTCCACTGCATTCCATTCCAAATTACCTTTCCTTCAACAACAACCCTTCCTTTTCATCCTTTGAAAGAGAAACAATTTATTTCTCAGGTTGCTTAAACTTTGCTTTTGCCAGCCAAATTATTGCCTGTTGTTTCATCCATTAAGACTGAGTCTTCCAGCATAAAATTTGGCTTCTAGGATTAGGCAGTATGTTACAGAGACACTAGCACATCTAGCAGCTGTCTTCTCATTCTCTGCAACAAGGATAGAAATGTTGGCTGGTATCTCATGGCAATAAAAAAGCATTCCTAAAGCAGGTTGTGTCGATGATGGTGCTCGCCACATCAATGATAGTGGCAGTAAACATATAGATATTAGATGACTTGTACTTTTACTTGAATGTGCCTAAGTCACTTTGTTCTGATTGAAAAGCCAATTCCAATTCCTATTTGCTTAGCTTTGATGAGGTATAAATGAAAGGGCTACACACAGCAGCTGTCAAAAAAAGGAGAAGGGGAATTTGTTGTTTATGTAAACTGCCAGGTTGAGAAGAGAAATGAGAAAGATTTTTGGATTGATGGATCTGCCTTCAGATCATAATGGCTCTTGGGATCAGATCACAAATGGTTGTCCCGATCACAGCATCTTAAAAGGGCTGAGGAGAGCTTTCAAGAAAGAGAACTTATTAAACTGTTTGCTACAGCATAATATTTCCCAATCATTTCAGCTGCATGTGATTATTTTGTGAACTGTAAGAATAACTATGTCAGGGAATAGAAAAGACATGGTTTTTGACTCTTATGACTCCCAGAATGAGTCCCTACATAACGGACAAGATTTTCAGAAGTGATTTGCCATTGTCTTCTCATAGGAGATAAAAAAAACCCCTAGGTTAACAGGAATCTTTTTCCCCTGATAGAAAGCCATGGAGAATTATTCTTCTAGATTTCACTTCAGCACTGTATTGGTGAACAGACAATTTTATTATATATCCTTATCCTTTCTATACACAGGCATATGTGCCCTTGGAAATTTCTCCTCTCCACAAAGTGATTTTTCAGTTTTGGACGCCCCTAAAAAAAATCTTAAACTCCTTCATACTAACTTCTATGAAACTTGGCAGGCCTCTTCTCTTTCTACAGTGTTCTAATTTTCATCAGATGTTATTCAGTTCCAGTGAATGAAAAGACAAACAAAATATACAATCCATTTATGCTTTACTAAATAATGGGAGTTAAGAGCTTCTGCTCTGGGGAACAAGCCAGATCTGTCTAATTTGGAAAACCAGACACAGCAAATTTACTCTTCATTTTCCTTCAACCCTCGCTGCATATCAGATGATTTCTGCAGAGACTTGGTAAAATGTTACCAGGGAGGAAACATTCAGCAGCAGATGTGGGAGAGCTTTGCTACTAAGGATGTCCTGCCATGGGGCTGTCTGTCCCTATGAGTTACAGGTTTTCCAAAGCTGGGATAAAGGAGCTATCTGTAATACTTTCTTCTGAGGCAGCAGCAGAGGGATATTTCTCTAAGGCTCTTAAGTAAATTGATTGCAAGAGTAGGATTTGGAATAATTTCACCATCCCCTTTACATGTTGCAAAGTTAAGGATAAAGTTGTAGCAACTGTAGTGGAAGGAGCTTGGTTTGTTTATTTGTCAAATTTATATAATTACAGGGACATGGTGGCTCAGTGGCTAAGATGCTGAGCTTGTCGATCGAAAGTCAGAAGTTCAGCGGTTCAAATCCCCAGTGCTGCGTAACAGGGTGAGCTCCCGTTACTTGTCCCAGCTTCTGCCATCCTAGCAGTTTGAAAGCATGTTAAAAAATGCAAGAAAAAAATAGGGACCACCTTTGGTGGGAAGGTAACAGCATTCTGTGTGCCTTTGGCATTTAGTCATTCCAGCCCCATGACCATTTTTGGACAGTGGTGACTCTTTAGCTTTTCTGGCTCTTTAGCTTTGAAATGAAGATGAGCACTGCCCGCTAGAGTCAGGAATAGCAAGCATGTATGTGTGAAAGGAACCTTTACATTTACCTTTTTATATAACTACCCATCTCACAAAGAGTGCTTTGGGTGGCATACAACAATTAAAATAACAGTCATTATTAAAACATAAATTAAAAAAAAAAACAAGACCCAAGAGAGAATGACTGTTAAATACAGCAATAGAACCACCTTAAGGTCACACCTGATGACATAGTCAGGTCTTGAGAACCTCCAGAACATTAACAGGGATGGAGTTAATCTCACTTTGGGGGGAGACTGGGGGGAGAAGGGAGAGGAATGGAGAATGTTTGATATAATGACTTTGTCTGACAGATACTGAACACATTTGTCCATATTTGGAAGAGATTCTGTGAACCCCACCCAAGAAGGCTTATGTCACCCAAAACAGGGTTACAGGATAGATATCTGTGGATGCAATAAGTAGGGAGAAGTGATGATTTTTTGCCATTTACTGCCACAAAACAGACCTTAATAGCAGCTCTAACCTGTGTTTGAGTTGAGTTGTCCATTGTTGAGTAGCCAGGGATGCTCTAGAATCTCTTATTTCATTTCCCAACTTTTCCATAAACCAGGTGGAATGGTGTGTTCCCTGAGAGGTAAAAGGTTGCATAGGTGTAATCCAGTCTGAAACCTCTGGTAGCCCTTATTTCAAGTGGCAACCAAGAGTTTGGGAGGACCATGCAACAGGTAAATGGGAACCATCTCAATCTCCTGTTGAAATCCATTCTGGTTCATCAGTCACTGGGATCACATCAATCTAATGAGTCCAGTCTCCCTTCACAAGAGAATCCCAGGGTAATTGTGATACGATATAAACATGACAAGGGAGACCCCAAGTGCTTCCCAATTTTCAGATGACATAGTCAGTACCCTAACAGAAATAGCAGGCCTAGTATATGATCACCGTCCTCTATTAGGCTCTGGATGATTTGTGATAGGTTCATGGCTGTCATAGTGACCATGAACTCCCAATCTACCTTAGATCCCATTCCTAGAGAAGGCCGATTGAAGTCCCCCGAGGGACTTACCTGAAGCCCTTTACTCCATATCTATGTTGGCAGGGAAGCTTCAGGTAAGGACATTTCTATGCAGCAGTGATATTGGTACAACAGCAAAATCTGGATATATATGTAACTCAGGTTGAACCGTGAAGTTCTTGATGCTCTCTGAGCTGGGCTGTTTGATTGTAAATTGTTTGCAGCTGGTTGCTTGCAACTTGCTTGCAGCTTATAATTTCTTTGACACATGAAGATAACTCCAAGGACTCAACATCAGCAACAATTCCAATTGATCCCCAGAGATTTATTAAACATAATCTTACATCCAGTGATCTCTGATGCAGTGCTTCTGAAAGCCATAAGATATTCCTGAATGACAATCATCACACCTCTAGCCCTGCCCCAGAGATACACCCCAGTTAGCCATATCTTCAAAAATCTACCTCCCTTCTATTCCCAGCCAGATGTTGGTAGTAGATGCCAGGTCGGCCCATTCTTTGATGATTAAAGCAGTAATGATTGAGGCCTTATTACAGGCAACCTGGCATTTAGAAGGAACAGATGAAAGCAAGGGATTCTGAATGTCTAAAGTGATCAAAGAGCTGAATACAAAACCAGTATAAGGCACTGTTATGCTTCTCCTGTGAATGGAATGACTCACTCTCTGCATCCCACCATATCTCCAGATGCCTGCAATTGGCTTGCCTCCATCCCTTCAATGACAGCCAGATCTCCAAATTCAGGATCTCCAAATCCCCAAGATCAGGAATGTCCTATTGTCCTCCAACCATCCCTGCGAGGGGAAGCCAGTCACCCAGTACCATTTAACTTCAATAGCTTTCAGGACCATAAGGATGTCCAGCAACCATCTCCACATTCCATTACAATAAACTGATACACACTAACACTCACAGGCACTCTCTCTTTCTGTTCCCACCCAAATCAATGATTCAAAAACATCCTTCAACACACCAGGACAACCATCCATGGCTCCCATTCCAGAATCCTATTATGCTGGATCCTAGTCTTTTACCTTTGGGATTTAAAAGTATCAATATAAAGTCAATGAATTAACTGCAATGCTCTCCACCCTTTCCTTACAGAATAAAAGAAAATGGGGAACGAGAGCTGTATAGCATTGCTACGTTTCTGAAAGAAGAGGCATCCATGAAAAAAGCTACCCCTAATCCAAAATTACTGGAAACTTCACCCTCACTTTGAATAGCATAGTATTTTAAGAAATTCATCCTCATCTTCATTCTCCATCTTCATCATCATATCTTTGCTCATACACTAGCATGTTAAAAAACTCAAGAGTTGTCCTTGGATAGTTCAGTCTTGGATATGTTTGCATGCAGATAATTGCATTGGAACTCCTGTGCTGGAACACAGGAGATTTATTTAAATTAGAATTCATAGGCAAGAAATGAGTCAGATTTTACCTTTGACAGTGGCAGGTTCTCTCCTTGTGACTGATAACATCTTCCACCCATCATAGTGCTGAAATAACTACTGCTATAATGAGGACAGATCCTACATCAGCTCAGCGATAGCTGGATAATTCTAGAAGTTGCTAAGTGATTAGAAGGGATCCTGCCAGAAATAAGCAGACTATCTGACCTATTGTATGTTCAGTTATAAAATATTTCTGATAAAAGTTATGAAAAGGGGGATTCAGAGACTTTTTGATGAAAGGACACATTAAAAATGTAATTTAAATTTTTAAACAATTAACCTGATTGCTTAGCTTCTTTATCCAGCTGTCTGCTGGAAACTGCAATGATGTCATTTATGTGATGACATCATTGCCCAATAATGTCAATCAGGGATGTTAAACCTGTGGTGTCACAATGGTGTCATGCGACGTATCACAACTTTTTCCCCTTCACTAAACTGGGCGTGGCCAGCATGTGACACATCTGGTCAACGGGCTGTGAGTTTGACAGCCCTGATGTAAATTATACAATTTATACAATTATGCCATCTCCACAATTACCTTGCAAACAATATATTATGACTTATGCCCTCTATTGTCCCCCATATAGATGTCAATGTTCTTGGATTTGGGAACAGAACAAGAAGCAGTCAGTCAGTCAGTCAGTCAGTCAGTCAGTCAGTCAGTCAGTCAGTCTGTCTGTCTGTCTGTCTGTCTGTCTGTCTGTCTGTCTGTCTGTCTGTCTGTCTCCATACCTACCATCTATATCTTGTTTATTTTATATGATATAAAATGAATGTGCATGTGTGTGTGTATGTATATATAATCACTTGCATATCTAATTAGATATACCACTTAATTAATATCAAGAATATCATTAGATATCATCAACCATATCTCAATCAAGGAACTGCCAAACAACAGTAAGCAACAGATCAATCAAGGAAACACCATCGTTACTCTTACCAACAAGACAAGACAAATCATTAGTACATAAAATGAGAGCAAATCCCACTCCCTATTAGCATTGATGATATTACCTAATTTGATAATGAAACGTCTAACTCAGAGAGCACCAAAGACCTCACCGATATACCACTACTTACTTTCTTCTGATCACTTATTGTCTGATATACACATTTAAAGAAAAGAATTAAGGAGACAGTAATGCTACCTCCTAAAGATGGTGTGATGATTTCCCAGATGCTTCTCCAGATGCCTCTCTGGATGTTATTTCAGAGGAGGATGAGCCGATCCTGGACACATGATGGAGCAAAGTGGATGATGGCTTCAAGTTGGGAGCTAAGAGGGCAAGCAAGATGGAGTGGCCATAGGGAGAGTGAGCAGATGAGCAACTGACTGAGAGTGGGATAGTTAAGGCACTGCTGCAGCAGGGCAGCCCTGAGGCTTTGGGTGGGGGGAGCACACAGCTCCAGCCAGTCAGCAATGAGGAAGAGGATATAGGGCAGAGTAGCGGAGGTCAGCCTGACTACTCCCAGGCAGCAACCTTACCCTCCTTAATGGGCTGCACTGGGAGCTAGCTATTTAGCACAAAGACAGGGGGGGGGAGGAATGATGCTGGGGACAATGTATCAATTTCCTGGCTTCTGTGTGCTTCTGTGTTCATGACTCTTGTCTTGGACTTCAGATCGAGGTTTTTGAACTCTGGACTTGCCTCTGCCCCATGGATTTACTTTGAATTTGTACACTTGGTTCTACTTCTTGAGCTTAACCTTTCTCCTGTGAACTTGCCTTGGATTTGTAGACTAATCTTTTGTGCACTTGCCTTGGCACAGTGGATTTTCCTTTGAACTCTTTGAGGTTGTTCTGTTTGTTGGTGAAGGGAATTTCAGGGGAATATTAGTTCAGTGTTGGAATCATCAATAAAGGCTCTTAACTCCTCAACATGTGTGTGTGTGTGTGGGGGGGGGGTACATATAGATACACTGGAAAACTCACGTCATCTGATTATGATGAATATTTAATCTAGTCTGCTGATATCTCTCCCCCCCCAAGGTAATATTGCTATTGCATTATGTGGAAATTAAATGTAGAGCCTGAAGAGGGCAGTAAAGGCATATATCTATATCATAAATGTATTTTTACTGTCTTGAATTTTTTGTTGTGTAGAAGGTGTTGTGTCACCTTGCATCCAGAGGTCTGAAACATTTCTGGGACTCTACCATTGAAAATATATTGTTGGCTCAATGAAATGTTTTGCCAAGATTTATCTACCCACATTCCTTTCCTTCATGTGATAATGCAGAATTGGAAGTTGTGTTCATACTCTGCAAGTAACTGATGGATAATGAATCTCATAAGCGAACCAAAGTTCAGGGAACTTGATGGAGATAAGATCCTAATTTAGTTGGGCCAATGCCTAAAAGTGATGATTTTATAGATTGGCATGAATACATTTTCATAATTTGAAAATTATGAAATTATGTTATTTTCATAATTTGCTTTAACAATTTCAGAGACACCAATTCTTTCTGAAAAAAACAAAAGGGATTTCATGAGGTGGATGGAGGTTTAATTTTCCCATTTATCTTTTCAGGAGACAACTTGGTAGTTCATCTTAAATGGAAAACAAAGGTAATGGTATATGAGTAAAGGTAAAAGTATATGAATATTATATGCCAGGAGAGATAAATGCATTAACAGTATAAGTATTTCAGTTTTATGTGCTGAGCTTGTTGCCTGGTTCTAATTTCACCTTAGAAAAGGAATACTTACACTTTCCTTTGAAAATTAATATGGACTAGCATCTTTCACCAAATAAAAAACACAATGTAATGCGATTTATTTTAAACAGCACATTTTAACATACTCACATGCACTCTTAATCCAATATAAATATATTACATAGAAGCTACTTTAATTTATTTACTTATACCAATGATGTTATCTGATAATAGTATGGTATGATAATGAAATGTCTGCAAGAAAACAGTCAAACTCAGAGAGCACCAAGGATCCCACAAACTACTTTAGAATATAGAAATGTAGAATTTTAAGATCCTTAAAATAAATAATCATTATTGACTGAATTCACAGAAGCAGAGAAGAAGCAGAAGTGATATTAGTTGGTTGTTGGCTGACATAGTTATGTCACAGATCTGTCTTCCAACTACCAACCTCTTAGTAGCTGAACATTATCTAAAAGTGTACTATTTCCATTTAAAAGAAGAATTGTAATTGTCTTTTCACAATATGATAAAAGTCATATTGTAAATATGACATTGCCAAGGATAGTACTTTTCAGTGATTTGGAAAGTTTAAGAGATGGAATGAATATCATAAATACCCATGTTATGGAGAAAAGGATGTAGAAAATAGATGGAATATTAAGAACCATGGGCAGGGGGTTATACATGCTCACATACAATGTTTTAAACACAACATTTTAAAATCTCAACATCTCAACCATCAGGAGGATAAATTGAATAGCATCTCAACAATCAGGAGGATGAACTGGAAAGTTAACAACTCATTTTTAGATCCCACAATTTTATCATTTTTGTGAAAGAAATATTGATTCATTTAGATGTTATGCAAAAGCACACATAAAGCATATGACATATTTTATTTAGTCTGCTCAGTAAACATTCACAAAATAACCAACATATGAAAGGTAGACGGGATTATGTTAGTATTCTATTATTTCCCATCCGTCAATTGTGATTACTAGGAATTTACAGTGATGGATTATTGGGGGTGTGGCATAGTGATTAAGAGGCTGGACTTTTTGACTGGAAGGTTGGTAGTTTGAGACCCAAGCATCGTGTGACAGGGTGAGATCCTGTTCTTGACTCAGCTCCTGCCAACCTAGCACTTGGAAAGCATGCAAGTGGATAAAGAAGTACCACTTCGGTGAACAGTATTCCATGTGCCTCAGCATAAACTCATGCCAGCCACTTCACCATCATCTCCTAGAGTCAGATTTGACCGGAAAGGGGAAACGTTTACATGTTGTTTTTGAGCTGGGACAGAATCTGTATTAAATTTTCCATAGTTTCATAACTCCATATGAATGGTGCTGAAAAATTACAAGTATAGTAATATTTATTTACAGTTAGCCTTATACCCCAGAATAGTATTGCAACTCAGTGTAGCCCATTACACCACCTTCCAAAATGTTGCCACTACTTGTGATGCTGGAAAGAGGATATTACAAAATCTATGATTAAGATGATATATGCAGTTATATAGAAGTTCACTTGAAATAGTGAAAAAACATTTTTATCTTTTCCTTGAAAGATAAAAATAACAAAGTTCATCAGATTAATTTTTTAAAAAATCTGATTACATTATCATGCTGGATAATTCATGAGCACAATGACTGATATGTTTTCAAAACTGTGGTCTCCACGACTTTCCAGAGTTTATAATTCATTGTCTAATCTTTCCTTTGCAGCAGTGAATGAGGTATGACATACTGGTATGCTGATTTTTTGAAAGGGGATTTTCAAAACACAAAACCTGGATGTGTCTTCATAAACATTTTTATGAAATTTAAATATTTATGGCTGAATAGGTACTCTTTGCATAAACAGAATATTATAAAGCATATATACAGCATGAATTAGATGTTGATTGAGAGCTTTTGCTGAATTGTAACACACGGTAAATACTTATGAATGTCAGGTTGGAAAAATAACATAAGAAGGGCACTTGGCAGGTAAAGAAAGGTTGCCTAATGAAAAATATTAATCACCATCATCCTTATTTTTATTCAGTGGTTTTTCTCTATACAGTATGCTGTATGACATTACAGATACAGAAATACGGTAATATCTTTTTTAAAAATAATTTTATTAGGCCTATTTCAACTTTAAAAACCACATTTCTACTCATTAAAGCATTTCAGTATCGATATCACTTATATTAACATAATTTATAATTATATACATTACTATTCTGTGTATAATCATTTAGTTATCTAATTTTGGATTATGAAAATAATTACCAATATATACAATATTTTCTCATTTTGATATACATATGTTACATATTCCTTGTATAACAGCTTTACAACTATCTTCTAACCAATTGTACCATATATTCCAAATTTTATAGTATTCCAATTCTTCTTTATCCTTTAATTCCATAGTTAACCTGTCCATTTCTGCATATTCAAAGTACCTTTCATATTGTCATTACATTGGGACGGAACGTTGTCTTGTTTCCAATTTTGAGCAAAAGCAATTCTGGCCACGGCAATTTTATGTGAGGTATTATATATTGAAGTTTTTTACATACATTTTCTTTTAATATGCCCAATAAAAATAATTCCGGTTGTAGCTCAGTTTTTTGTTTCATAATTTCTTCCAGCCATTTTTTTTTTTACTTTGAGCCAATATTTACTGGCTTGGGTTTTGTTGCATCTCCAACAGTCGGGCGATCTATTCAGAAACATTTTGGCTAGTCTTGCCTGGGTAAATGCCAATGGTAAAACGGTTTTGTACATGTTTTCTTTGTAGGCAACTGACAGTGTTAGTTTGTAATTTTTCTCCCATAATTTTTCCGAATGTTCCAATTCAATACTGTAGTCAAAATTTTTGGTCCAAATTATAATACTCTTTAATTGTTTCTTCCTCCATTTAAATCTTTAAAAATAATTATATGCTTTGGTGATCCTGTCCCCTGTAATATTTTATCCAATTCCTCTTGTTCTTTGTAGAAACCATATTGCTCTAGGTCTTTTTGTATCTTGTCCTGATTTGGATGAATGGCCACTAGTCTAGCTCTATTCCTTGGCTCTTTAACTAGATTCATGCAGTAGTTTTTCCCTCTGGAAAGTTGAGTGTGATTTGTTTTTTCCTTCCCAAATGAATGCGTGGCATCCAAGTTGAAGGTCATCATCCTCTATTGTTAGTATCCTTTTATTATTTAGATTTATTTAATCTTTAAGCCAAGTCACTGCTGCCATATGATAATAGAGTTCCCCATCCGGGAGTCCCAAAACTTCCTTATTTCTACTGTCTTGCAGGAGCTTTAATTTTCTTCCCTAGCCAGATAAATTTTAATATTACTTTATTTAAATCCTAAAAAACAAATTCCTTAATTTTATTGGTCCTGATTGAAGGAGAAACAGAATTTTAGGTAAAATATTCATTTTAATTGTAGCAATTCTTCCAAGTAGTGATAATTGTAATTTACCCCACTATTATTAGTTGTAATAATTTATTATAATTGTCCTCTTTTATAGATGAGCATTTTGCCATCAACCAAATTCCAAGATATTTCACAAAATATAGTAATTTTGTTTGAATAGCCTATCTACAAAACACCATGTTTATTGGCTGCAGATCATTGAATTTTCAAGCAGAATTCTCCCCTATCTTTTTCTTCCTAATGGAAGAAATTCTGAGAAATAAATCTAGGACTTTCTGCATATAAAATTGATGCCTTGCCTTGAACTATCAATAATTTCATTAAATTCAACGAGAAAACTGTGTATAGTACTGGAGCCTCATTTACTCATGCAGTGAGGTGGTCTGACAAATCCGGCCTACATTAGATATTAACTATGAGTAAAGGTTTCCCTCGCACATATGTGCTAGTTGTTTCTGACTCTAGGGGGCGGTGTTCATCTCTGTTTCAAAGCCGAAGAGCCAGCACTGTCCGAAGACGTCTCCATGGTCATGTGGCCGGTATGACTAAACGCTGAAGGCACACAGAATGCTGTTACCTTCCCACCAAAAGTGGTACCTATTTTTTCTACTTGCATTTTTACATGCTTTCGAAACTGGCAGAAGCTGGGACAAGTAACAGGAGCTCACCCCATTATGTGGCACTAGGGATTCGAACCGCTGAACTGCCGACCTTCTGATTGACAGGCTCAGCTGTCTTACCCATTGAGCCACCACGTCCATCTGCCTGCCATTAGCTACATGTAAAAGAAACCATCATCCTGTTCTTAATCTTGCTTAGTGCCCTCTGCCTACATGGCAGAAGCTTTGATTCCAAGATATATTAGTTGATCCATACTTTATTCTTATCTTACCAGGAGTTTTGTCCAACTCTTGCAACATTGTGTAGATACAGTGGTCGAAGAAAAGCTCCAGGACACTCCCAGCTTTCAACAGTAGGGACCTGATAATGCTCCTTAGTTCTTTATTCACCAGACAGTAGGGATAGTCTGCAGCCAAAAATATAAACAGCAAGATCGAGACTTTAGTCAGCATCCATTTGGTCAGAGCACTATTAGCACAACATTTCCACACATCTGCTTAAAACAAGCATCCGAGGTGGGGTGTGATCAGGGGGCCACTTCTGAAAAAGAGCAGCACATCCCTGAGTGCGCTAGGATGTTATAATAGTACATATTATTGCATTAGAACAAGTGTGCATGGTTGCTCCTTCAGCAGGATAATACTGCAAGTCGAGGAAAGAGGCCTAAGCTGTGCAATATTTTCACTTCAATGACAAAAGAGGTTCAATTACAGCAGATGCCCTACCCCCTAAAATAATGTATCTTTGGGGCCTCTTCCAAATTAAAACTGCCAGTATGCACTCTGAAAGTGCTTCCATTTAACCTCACTTTTTTCCTCTTTGAAGGATAGCTCCTCCTGTTTTGTTTTGTTTGTGTTTTTGTTTTTTTTTTGGGGGGGGGGACGGCTGGCACTCAGACAGCCCACAGTGGGCCAGCAGGTTTATCATCTGAACCACATGAAAC
>JANHFP010001868.1:203777-216471 GCA_032468135.1 Calamaria suluensis | reverse complement strand
AATTCCAAAAACAATCATTCCAAAAGGCAACATGTCTCTTGTCAAATAAACCAACTGTCAGTGAGCTTACTGGGAACCGGTTTTATAGATGTCTTCATCAACTTCTCTCGCATTTCTCCTGCCTTGCAATCTGAGTTCTTGTTAATTGTTCAAGGAACTCTAGTTTGTTGTCTTGTTCCAACATCCTATTAAAAAGGAATTAAGGAAATTCTGTTCTTTTCCTATGCCCTCCTCCTTTTGCACTCAAAAGCAGATTTGCGTATTGCTTCTTTGTCAGCACTGACCCTGTCAGTGTCCAAGTGCAGGGAAAGTGGTATGGTATTTTGTACTTGCTTTACTATTTGTTCAGATTCTACACGATTTGTTACAGCATGCTTCAGGGTTCTTTTTTAGTCTTCAGAGATTTATCTTAAGTCATAATATAAGGATCGGTGGCGGAACTGAATTTGTGCAGAATGACTTCACTTACAGCGCTGTTCTTCCACATTGTTTTGAACCTCTTCATCTGTCATTGATCTGCAACAAGCAATACCAGGTCATTTTTAATTGCTCCCAAGAGCTGATCAAATCTGTACAAGATCCTTTGTTGTTGCTGTTGTTTTCATAGTTTGTACCTGTTGAAGGAAACATTTCTGGGCATGTCAGCGATGTTTCATGGATGTTTCTTTAACGTCATCTCATTATTGAACTTGTCCCTTTTTACTGCATTTCCTGGATTTCTCTGAATGTCTGCTTCTACCTTTTGAAACCATATGGATCAGTCTAAAGCTCAATACTGTGGAGGATCTTAATGTAAAGTACATGTAACAACAAACAATGGATATTTGTTAATTACACAGAGAAAGCCTTTTATATACAATAGCTCATTTCAGGTCTATGTTTTGCATAAGAAAATGGGACAAAAATTATTTTGTAAATTTGTGTGTATTAGTATGCGTACTTTCACGGCAGGCTTGATTCTCAATGACTGCTTGGACTAGTCCCTGCAGGGGTTTTTTTTGGCAGGGTTTTTCTGAAGCGGTTTGCTATTACCACCTACTCAGGGCTAAAAGACAATGTCTAGCCCAAGGTCACCCTCTGCTTTAATGCCCAAGGCTGGATTAGAACTCTTTCTTGATTTCTAGTTCGGTGTTTTAACCACTACACAAAACTGGCTCTTATTATTTTTCCATTAGGCAACTCTGAGCTTAGAAAGTTCAATTAACTATCAATTAGAAGTCCAAGAATGAGCAATTCCATATTTTTTGTTAGTAAAAATTAGTTCAACATTAACTTGGTATATACTGTAACTGCAGACTTTATCATGCCTTTAGCCAGCCTATTGTTTTCTCTATAGGAACCAATTTATATTTAGACTGGTAGATTAAAAATAAACCAAACTGCAATCAGTCAGTCAATCAATTTTATTTTGGTCTTTCACTAGCATAAATTATAAAACAAAACAAAATTAATCACAACTTTATGAAATATTTTGTAACATAAAGACCCTGAATAATATTAAATGTTAATAACCTAAAATACCTATGAGAATAAGATCTATAAACCAATTACTACAAGCATATAACATAAAATGCATTTACTATAAAATACCCATGAGATTAAGATCCATAAACAAAAAAAAACCCTTCAAGCAAATAGCCTATATATCGTACATCTAAATTCTATAAACTATTTATTAAATTTCTAATGCACTATGAAATACTTATAAAGTTAAATCTATAAAACTGAAAAAACTTAAATAGGTAAATTAATTGATTTTAAGGTCTGTAAAATATTCTAACTTAACCAAAAACAAAATATAAATATTGAATATTTCTAGCCTGCTTACATGTATTTCCCACTGTATTGTGTATGTGATGCACAAAACCTATTATAAATAATGGAAGATTTAGTACCCAGAAATCATCCATGGGAATGGTATTCTTAAATAATGTCTGCTTTTATGTACACTTAGAAGTACAGCAAATGATATCATGTTTAACAGTTTATACTCACAATGATAAATATGGTCCATTAAAGGAATCTTTCTGCATCTTCCTTCAAACACAGGCAGAAGAACAGCACTGAAACTTTGTTTTTACCTCTTTTGTCTCTGTCTACAAACATTTGTTGAACATTTTAATGGTGAAATGGTGTTGGTGTGAAATAGATGGAAAGATCAAAAAGATATCCTGATCTAAAGAGTGCAGAAATTGACACAGGACTAGTGGCAACTTTGAGGAAGAAGGCGAGACTGAGCTATCTGAAATATGGAGAACAAAGTCATTGACTTGTTTCTTCCTTTGAGTAATCTTCTGAACAAGCCCGTTCCAATGTAATACCATCTAATATCTCATAAGGCTCAGGGTGCCTAACTGGAGGCTGTCCATCACTCTACCCATGTACCTATTTCGAAATCGTGGAAATCTTCTTCAGAAATATTTTGCTTCATTTTACAAGGGCATCACCATGGATGTGTTCATAAATGTGCTGAGTAATCCCAAGATGATCAACATTGATAAGAGAACAGAATAACAGAGTTGAAGGGGACCTTGGAGGTCTTCTAGACCAAGCCCCTACTCAGGCAGGAAACCCTATACCATTTCCTCTTGCTGCTCAGTGGATATCTGCACAAATTGGCTTTAAGCTTGCTTGCTTGATTTAGTTAGTAAGTAGTTTAGCTAGCTAGCTACCTAGTTTATAGACTAACCCAATCTATCACAACTTTGGGTACCTTACAGAGTAAGACATGCATAGACAAAAGAAGAAAGTTATGAAAAACAGTTACCATCTAATAAATCTAAGCACAAGGAGTTTCTCTTCCACTCCAGCCCAAGACCAGGGGATAGAGCCAAGTTCTAGTTGCTGCTGTTGTTGTTGTTTAAAGCCAGGATCGGAACCATATGAATCTCATAGAGACAGGTACCTTGACATAGATGAAAAGGTTCCTGAGTTGTACCAAGTGACAATGTTTGATTGATGGGGCCTGAAGCATGCTAGATATAAGGTAGAAAGTAATGAAGGTGGGTGGTCCTTCAGTGGTCCTGGTCTTTATTAGTATTTTATTTTCACAGCAAAATAATGTCAAAACATGAATGTCACTTGATTTAAAAAGACAGTGAAATATTGCCAGCTGTGATGGTACATTAGCTTCAGCAAGGATAGGGAAACTGAGGAGATGGAAAGCAAAATGAGCAAAACGAAGTTTGAGTTCACTCCAGTGTGAGTGCAATTGTATAGTTTCGCAGGGGAGTTATTATTAGGGTGTGTCAAATTTTCAACTTTCAATTTCCAAACATTAGGGCCGCTCAAAAATTGTGGCATACCTTGGGGTTTGCAAAGATATTTTGGTTACTTTAATACAGGAGTGTCAAACTTGCAGCCTGGTTTGGGAAGGGGGAAAAGTCATACGTCATGTGACAGCACCGTGACAATGCGAGTTCGACACCCCTTGAAGTTCAAGTGTTAATATTTGAGACATGTTCTTGGCAGCATTTGTCCCCACATCACAGCTGCACTGGGGGTGGCTGTAGAATCTTGATCACATGGAATATACGGTAGTTTTTGTAGAGGGTTCTTAAGTTGATATGGACACAACTTAAATATTAGCTATGTCTTTCCCTCTTTTCTAGTTTTTCAGTATCTTGTCCAAAAAAGAATTATAAGAAATGTGGTGGCTTGCAATTAGTTTACAATTTTCATTAAGGTTTTCCTTCAGTTATATTTTAATGTTTTTCTCAACCTAGTTACCAATAGAACTATCTAAATAGTTCCACTTGCCGAGATCTTCTGCATAATACTTAGTGTAGAAAAAATGGTGCCAGGTAGCTGAGTTATTCAAACTTCTACAATAGTAGATGACCATTTTAAAATAACCAAGATCATTGAGGGTTATATTTAGGTCATGAATTCATTAAACATTTTTATTCTATTAAATTCAAATCTGGAAAATTGCTGGTAGGAGAGGAGCTGGCAGCTTGATTAGATTGGCCAGGTGTAAACTTGGGAAAACTGGAGAAAAAGGAGGTTTATTAGAATGCAAAATTGACAGTGTATTGACAGCTCAGGCTGAGCTATGCTAAAGATACTACTAGATAACAGAAAGCAAACCTAGTCCAGACTAGACAGTTTAGTTACCTCAGGTGATGGGCCAGATGGAGTTCCTAACTGTGCTATATCTTAAGATGATAACACTGAACAGGCTCTTCTACCGAAAATGGAAGATTTATCTACGCTATTAAATTCTCCAAAGATCACCAGAGGAAGATCTGATTCAGTGAAGTTTATTCCTCCATAAACTGATTACTAATGTCAAGTGGGTGATAAATGGCTGCAATTAAACAATTTTACTTCTACATCAAGAGATTGAATTGAGTTATTGACTGAGTTGTTTTAGAAATTGTTTCAGGAGATTGCTAAAAAGTGGTCATAGAGGACGGAATTTGTAAAACTGATTTAACAACCGAATCAGGCTGTCATTCTATCTACTTGCTGTAGGAATCTGTATGAATTAATTGCTTCACTCTAGAAACTGTTGTAGCTGCAGGATCATTAAACTTGGTCAGTTGTTTGCTAACACTTTTAATAGGACAAATTTGTCAGTAAATATTTGGACAAAAAGTGAAACTTTCTGATAAGTTCTGCAAAACATCACATTGATACATTTTTTCTGAGTTAAAGTGAAGATAGTGACAAAACCAAAGTAATAGTAATTTAAAATATGCGATCTCTTCAGATTTCCAAACTCCATTCTTTAAAGAATGTGATACAGGTATACTGAAAAACCTAGCCAGCGGTAGCCATACAATAATATTAGAACCTCCAGTTTGTTATAAAGAAGCAAATGTATTCCTGTTGTAAGATGAATTATGGATGAATTTTTTTTAAAAAACTACTAATTAGCAAAACCTCAGCATGTTTTTCCCATTCCATCACGTAAAAAAGCAGATTTCATCAGAGCTTGTAGCAGATCCTGTTGAAGATCACAATTCCTTACAAATTGCACAAGGCTTGGAATCATGGAATAAAGGAGAAGTGTTTTGGAAATATGTATCAGGAGGCAGATGTCTATCAATAGTAAAAGAATCACTCCATTTGTTCAATGTGTTTTAATTTTATTGACTAATATAACCAATAGAAGTTACAATGCCCCTTTTTCAGGGCCAATGGAAAGGGCCCTGGTTCGGTCTACTGTTGTGGAGCCAGCTTTGCTTTATGGCTTCTGTTTCTCTTCTTTAGAATGAACCTTTAGAAAGCCCCATATTGTGGGACTGCTCTAAGACTTTGATCCAACAGCATGAAGAAATGATTATATATAAAATATTTTATTTTCCTGAGAATAAATGGTTATGATGGTACATAAATGTCTATTATGAAAATTGTTAAGTAACAAACACTTGAATATAAGGTAATCATCCAAACCAAAAAATGTATTCCCTGGGGGGGGATCCCAGCCTCTTTGCTCTTTATTTCTCCAAACCTGGTACAGAGCCTTGAGAACTGTTATTGCGGTCTTTAGACCCAATTGATAGCTGTATATTTCAGTCCATTACAAATTTATGATCAGCATCAGTCAGGGAATCCTCCTCTTCCCCTAAAGACTAAAAAAAGATTATCACTTTAGTCAAACCATTTAAATGTTAATTGCAAGTTAGGATGCATGCTTTTGTCCAGCTGAATTCTGGATTGATTGATGTGAAAAAATTTTTAATAGACTGAGGGGCAGGATGTAGCTATTAATGAAGGGATCTAATTTATAAGAAGGTATTAGGTTGGAGGTGGTGGGGTTAAAGTGAAGAACTATTTTTATTCCTCCTCCTGCTGGTAGTTTGGAGCAGATCTTTTGGGGGGGGGAGGCTCTTGGAGTGATGCTTTGTGAATGATATGAAATACTTCCAGTAGTCACTTTTTATCCTTTCTTCCATTTGACAACTTCCTCTGAGATTTTCTAGTTTTCTTGGCAAGTGGAAGTTGCCTGGAGCTTTTTCCTTGGGTTATCTTCAGTGAGCCAGTGTTCTCCTAAGACTTCCTAAAAGAGGAAGTATGAAATAAAATATCCTGTAGAGAATCAGCAAGGGCTAAAGGCAGCAGAGAATATGCTCTTTTGTATGAGCTAAATGGAACTTTAGAGAAAATGACCTTTGCTTAACCTGTCAGTGGAAGAAAATAGGATCTTTTCGAGGTCACTTTCATAAATTTGACTTCCTAAAATATTTTCCAGTGGAGCTGAAGGAAATAGTAATTGAACAATGAATATTATCTTGACTATTCTGCATTTCCTCTAACCATTTTTACTATCAGTTTTGTGTATGTTGTATAGTTTGTTAAAGTTTTAGTCCTAGACCAAGCAAGTGGGCAACTGTATGAGTAAAGGTAAAGGTTTCCCTGTACCAGTCTTGTTCGACTCTAAGGCATGGTGCTCATTTCTGTTTCTTGGTCAAGAGAGTTCAGGTGTTGTCCAAAAACCGGCATGGCTATATGCCAAAGGCTCACAGAATGCTGTTGCCTTCCCACCGAAGGGGTACCTATTAATCTACTTCCATTTGCATGCTTTTGAATTGCTAGGTGGGCAGGAGCTGGGGTGAGGAATGGGAGCTCGCTCTGTTGTATAGTGCTTGGGCCTCAAATCTAGGCTATCAAGCTTTCCAGCTGACAAGCTCAGTATCTTCAACCACTGAGCTATTGTGCTGCCCCTCCCTCCAAATGTATGACTGGCTTTTTTTTTTAAAAAAAAGCACACACTGAATTTTATACTGCCAAGTATAAAAAGAACCTAGTCTATTTAGGGATATAACACAAAGTATTATATTATCTGTGATGTGATGTGATGCAATGTGATATGTCTGCGATGAATGCCCTTATGTAGTGAACAATACAGTAAAATGTGGTCAATTAATTATGCACTAAATGTTTAGCCGAAGGCGTCTTTCTCTATCTTCTACACATAATACTGAAAGAGTGAATGCTCTGCATTTTGGAATCTTCAAAATATTTAATCTGTTGGACTATAATTGTTGATGGAGAGATATCTTATGTATGTCCTGCTAATGTTTTTTGTAGCCTAGATATGATTGTTAACACCTTACAAAGCTATTTGTGAGCCCATAGCTATTAAATTAGGGAAGAGGAACCAAATATCAAGAATTTACTTTCTAGCAATTTTATACTGCTTGTCTTAGAATTGCTTGCAAGTGAAAGAGAAACCAAATCCTTCAGAATCAAACAAGTTTCAGACAATAGTTGATATTGATTTGCTTGGCTTTCAACATCTGGGAGACAAAACCAGCCTCTAACTGGAGGGCTGCATTGGGTACATAAATTGATCTAATTTTTTTTCCCTCCGGATATTTTCTAAAAGGGAAACATCTTACATGCAAGCTTGTCAGCCAGATAAAGCTAGGGCAACTTATTTTCTTCTTTTGAGTGCTAAGGGGTGTATGTCCACAGGTGATATTTGGATTATTTTTCAAGCAGACTTTTTTCATATCAATAACTAATATCCTATATAGTACAGGATACAGTTATTTTGGGTTTTATTTTGTCTAATGGTATCTACCCACTCCACCTACTCTATAAAAATGGATATAATTCAATATCTGCTTCTTTCTGTCTTAAAGCTGGAGTAAGTTTGAATTCACTCCAGTGTTATATAGCTTCACAGGGGAGTTAGTATTAGGATGTGTCAAATTTTTCAACATTCAATTTCCAAACATTAGGGGTGCTCAAATGTTGTGACATGCCTTGGGAATTGCAATGATATTTTGGTTACTTCGGGGGGGGGGGGGAGTCAAACTCGCAGCCTGCCACACCCAGTTTAGCAAAGTGGGTGGGAAAGTCATATCATGTGACAACACCGTGACAATGCAAGTTTGACGTCCCTCCTTTAATACAATTTTCATGTGCCTGGTAAGTAACTACATAAATATCATAACTTTTGAGCACATTGTTTGTTTCATTTGAATGTCAGTTCGCAGTTGAAACAATCTTTTTCCATATTATTTTCATTCCCTTGATGTCCCTAGTGCAAAAAATGTTATGCTGATCAGAATCTGGCTTGAAGTCTGAAATATTTCTGTCCTTCACTCTCGAGTTTTATGTATCTGGGTTTGATTCTAAATTACTGTTTTTGTGCTTTCTAATAAGTGAAACCTCATGCTTTGTTGAGTCTTAACAGTTGCAGGGTTCAGTTGACTAAATTAACTTCTGCTGATCCAAGAGTGTAAATGATACTTGCTTGCTTGCTTTATTTATATGTCTCAAGTTCATTACTTTGGGCCAACTAAATATTAAAATCAGCATAAAAATGCAAAACAATTTGTAAAAAAAAATGAACTGGCTGTTTCAACTTCTGTTATTCTGATTTCACCACCAAATAAAACCTATAATAAAGGTTTTATAATAAAGAGCAAAGTTTTGGGTAAGTACAAGATTTCTGGAGTGTTTGGAAGAGATTTCACCCAAACATCCTTGGCATATCAAGAGAAATTATGGATAAAAATAGGCACAAAGCTATGCAGTTTTAACCTGCCTAAAAGAGAAGTGTGGTGGTTACACTTTTTTGTGTTGATAAATATTAACAGTCAAAGTAGGTCATAGTGCCTGAATATTTCTAATAGTATAACCCTCTCTGTTTCTAGAGTTTAATTACAATGTCACAGAGCTAGCGAAGTTTCTTGATTTAAGTCATATATATATCTTTAAGTCTGACTTAAATATATATGACTTAAATGTTTGTGTGTGTGTGAGAGAGAGAGAAAAAAAACCACAAATGGTAACAAAGGAATGAAGAATGTTAATTCAATTTACTATTTTTTCTGCTGTTAATGGTAAGTACCACCAGCTGCAGATGATCAGTATTGCTTTTCATCTGCCTCTGGTATTTTTCACTGAAGCTGACATGATTGATGGAGGCAGAATTGGAATGAAGGGTGAGCATAGCAACTTCTTTAGCCATTCTGTTTCTGATTGTGTTTTTATTACAGGAGTCAGCTTGGAATCTTTAATTGCTTTTGGAAACTAACAACTGCTGATGATGTCAAATGCTGATAATTGGTTTAGGACACAGATGTGCTATAAATTAAACTGAGGTCATCTCAGATAATTTGTGTATTATTGCCTACTTTCTTGGGATGGTTGGGGGGGGGGAGAGGGAGGAGGTGGAAGGTCCTTGCTTGTTTTCAGAAGAATTTCATGCCTCCAACCCAAGGTGATGGTTTTGTGGGTCATGGAAGTTGAATAACAACACATTTAAACTCGGAAGCATGAAAGCCCCACTATGTTGTAATAAATTCCATAGGAATGCTAAAACTACTTTTATTGAGATTAGTAATAATAACTAAAGTCTGGTTGTGGGGTTCTTCCTCCTCCTCCTTATAGCTCACTGATTTATTTTATTTATTTATTTATTTATTTATTTTATTTCTTGGATTTCTATACCTCCCCTCTCCTTGCAGACTCGGGGCGGTGCACAGCCAAAACAATTAAAACATAAATATGCAATAGAATATTAAAATAAAATTAAACTAATTCATTATGGCTATTAAAAATTTAAAATTTTAAAATATTAACATTTAAAATACTATATAAAAACTCCCACTATTAAAATTACCCCAGGCCGGCAAGTCGGAAGAGGTATGTCTTCAGCTCCCGGCGAGAGAGATGCTTTAAAGCATCTTTAGAGAGATGCTTGCCTGAACCACTTCCAAATGTTTTGTCATTTTCTCGGACTTACAAAATGTTTCACTCCCTTTTGCTTAGACAACAGTTCCTACATATTTCCATCATGGCCACTTTCCATACTCTATGTGAAGTTGGGGGACACACACACACATCACATATATTGGATTTTTTGGCGTAGAAAACACCGTGGACTATAAGACGCATCTACCATTTTGGGGGAGGGAAACAAAAAAAATCTGCCTCTGCCTCTCAGCATCCATCAGGTATTCATCTGGCCCATTAGCCGCTACCCATTTGCCACCCCCGTTGAGGCCCATTCGCTGCTAGCCATTTGCCGCTGCTGCTCGTTTCACATAGCCTGTTTGCTGCTACCGCATCCCATTCCCCACCCTCGTTCGTCACCGCTGCAGCCCATTTGCCATGCCCCATTCACCACTGCTGCGGCCTGTTTGCCGCAGCCCGCTTGCCGCCACCGTAGTCCATTTGTTACTACTGTGGCCCATTTGCCGCTGCTCTGATCCATTCTAGAACAGCTGATCAGTGCCACAGCAACCCCACCACCACAGCATTCACTGCATAAGACACACTGAAATTTTTACCCACTTTTGGGATGGGGAAGTGCACCTTATACTCTGAAAAATATTGTATGTTTTGATGCATGTTAAAGGACACAAATGTGTAATTATGTTATTTGTTCAATGCCTTAATGATACACATGTCATTTTTACATCACTGTGACTGGTGGCGTTTATCTCC
This sequence comes from Calamaria suluensis, assembly GCA_032468135.1. NCBI lineage: Eukaryota > Metazoa > Chordata > Lepidosauria > Squamata > Calamariidae > Calamaria > Calamaria suluensis. Next base: position 206,058 of record JANHFP010001868.1, on the reverse strand, counting down.
ACCTAAATAGCATTCTGTTTTGCCATATATTAACTGTGCCTGTTTCAGACATTGAACTTCATCCCAGTAGCTGTAGCCCATGATGATCCAAAAAGAGGAATGACAGATTACAGTTTAGTAATAGCTAAATTTCTCTATGCCTACTGCAAAGCAGTGCTTCTTAAACAGCATATTATATCAGACAATGGACAGCCTTCAACAGTGATAATGTACAAAATAATTTTATAATTGCTAAAGTTACTGAATAATGTAGATTGTCATAAAGCACTGCTCTCCAGAATATTAAACATTTATGTTAATTTGAAAAAGAAAACTTTAGGCCCTCTTTTCATCCATCAGCAATTAAATGCATTAAATATATATCCCTGTTTTTGTTGCATTTCATCCTGTTACATTTGCAGTGATTAGTAGGGAACCTTAATATGATTCTGAAGGCAGCTTCAGCATTTTAGTTAGATAACCTGCTCATCTTCAGTAAAATAGTACTGTAGGACTTGGGATCCTGTACAGCTGTTTCATAAATCAAGTTTTACTATGAACTTTTGTTCCCTCCCTCTTCCCCCTCCCTTTTATGGCTAAAGCTAATAAGATTGTACCAAGGATTTCCTCTTCTCCACATGGAAATGGGCAGTAAACAGTTTATGTCTCTCACATTGAATGCAGAACAGAAGGCTTCAGTCTAATCTTATACATGTTTTCATATAGAACCTGCAATATTCTATGTCAACGTGGAATTGTTGATCCTTCATAATATTTTTTAACTCTTAACTATGAGTCTCTAAAGGAAAAATGGCAAGTTTAGTTATATGTTAGTTCTACATATAATTTCAAAGCTCTGCTCTGGTCTGGTCTTTACATATAATTAGAAAGACTTTTCAAATACCAACATCTTATCAATCTATCATCCATCCATCCATCCATCCATTTTTAGTTCTTTGTTTAGCATCAAGGTTGTTCTTTGCTTTTATACGGCAACTTCTTTTGCAGTTGCAATGTCTGGCAGATTTTATAAACTAATATTTTCTGTTAGCACAGCTACTATTGTGTAGTCATTTGAACTCCTTTATTACATTCCTTTTTCTTGATTTAAAGAGTTATGTTGCTCATTAAACTCAAGTTCATGCATGGGAATCGGTTATGAACTTGTTGTGGCCTGCATGGATTGAACAAACAAACAAAATTTGTTAACAAGTCCATTAGCACAGTTCCTTTTCATCAGGCTTGGATTCTACCTAATGTACCACTAACCATTATTTTCTCACCTAGTTTGCTCAGCAGTGACAGATAATAAATGAAGCCATTACAAATATATTTGACACTGCATCCCTGAAGATGTGAAAATTGAAGTCTCTCATCATGATTTAAAATGTGTGCTCACTTGCTTAAATGAGGTGGAAGAAGTAGCAGTGGAAATAAAGCAAGCCAGATTTCTAAAAAAAACCCACTGGTTGGCTGTTACTTGAGTTAATATACTACATCACGCCGATATAGAGCCATCTGAAGATAGCTTAGGTTGAATTTGTGCTTAATCAAGTGTTCTTGTGGCATGATTTTTTCCCCTGTGATGTGACATTCAATAATATGTCTCTCCTTGGAAATGGAATTTCATTGAGCGTCATAAAAACATATATTACCTTATCTTTGTTTCACCTATTTTTGGAATGATGATATTAATTTGAAGATACTTTGCAGTAAAGTTGGTAGTGATTTGTGAGAATTAAGGAGAACATCTCAACTTGCCCCTGTAACTTGCCTCCGGCCTGGTAGTGGTACTTGCCTCCGGCCTGGTAGTGGTAGCTTCTTTCCTCCTTCTTTTATCAATCCACTCCTCCACTATGGGTCTTACCAGAGTTCTCTGAATAAACTATTTTTTAAAAGGTTGAAGATATGGGGTTTTTTTTCTCAAGAAAATGAGTTTGGGGCCCTTTGTTCTGGTGGGGCCCAAAGTGAATGTCTCATCTCTCTACACTATTTAGTCCTTAGTCTCCTGTCCCCCCATTTCAGTGTGTAGGCTAAGGAAGCATAAACACTCTCATTTGTTTTGTGCTCTTGATAATTGATTGACTGCACAGTTACAAATGGGAATAGTTTTGATTAAATTATGTATTTCTGTATTTTCTCTCTCTTTTTGCAAAAAGGCAAATTATACCACAAGCTTTGTAAATAAATTGAAGTACACTGTTGTGGATATGGCCTATTCCTCAGGATTTTAGGTAATTTTAAATTTTAAACAGATGTTTTTAGAGCCATAATTATATTTAATTGATATTTTAATTTTTGT
>JANHFP010001868.1:190903-203677 GCA_032468135.1 Calamaria suluensis | reverse complement strand
TGGCTGTACACCGCCCCGAGTCCGCGAGGAGAGGGGCGGTATATAAATTTAATAAATTAAATTAAATTAAATTAAATGACGTATAAATCTAAATTAAGCTTGAAACACCATGACTTTTCGAATTTTCACAGAATGGAATCATTTTTAAGTAAGAAAAGCATTGAGGCTACAAAGATAATTGTTTTTAAGAGGCCAAACTGTTTCTTAGTGTTTTGTTTTCTTAGTATATTCTGTCTTAGATCCTATTAAACCCACATCCCTATGCATCCTCTTTATCAAGCCTAATCCTTGCTCAGCCTCCCTTGAACTCTTACATATCCTCTCTGACCCTTTCTGTGCCTCCCTTGCACTATCACACAAACAGCTTTCCAAAAGTTCCCCATGCCTCCCTTGTGCCCAGGTGTCTCATTGCTCCCTCCCCAAGCCTTACGGTGCTTCCCATGCTCCCTTGCATATCCTGTTCATGTCGTCCCCCACCTGTCAGCAATCATCTATCTTCCAGCTTGTTTTGCAAGCAACCTTTTTATCGGATTTAGTTAACCACGGCAATTGGGATCGCAGAGATTGCCATTGCTAAGGAAGCATTTGTGCTTTATGATACTATTAATTCAGCCCTGCAAAACAGTCCCAGTTGGGAAAATTAATTACCCTGCCCTGATCTAAATTCTAGAAAATGTACACTTTTTATTACCTATGTTTTCCTGTGGACTGGATAGAAAAACCTACCTACTTCTTGCTTTTCTCTGACCTTCTAGCTGGAATACACTGAACTTTTCTTTGCCTATTGATTTATTTGTGAAAATGCACTGTGAATGGCTGCCATTTTAACTTATGAACTCTGGGCAGCTAACAACAATCAACAAAAAAGAATATCCTAAAACCTTTATAATGGCATAGCATCTGGAGAGAGAATGAAATAACTAGGCTTGCAACACATATTTTTTTCATCACCTGTAAGTTATCATCTTAGTAGTTTGCAGCTTCCTTGCAATATCCCAGGAAACATTAAGACAGATAGATAGGTTTCTGCTGACAATGGGAAAGGTCCAGAGATTCATTTGGAGAATTATTTTTATATAGTTGTGCAGTGGAGTAGAATAAGGAGAAAATAACTCATTTGTCTAATTTATGTTATTTGCTAAATCGCAAACACTGTCTTAGCTATTTTAGGTTCTGTAATAACACTGAAATAAGTGCAAACTTCAAAAACAGCTTCAGATAGTCCTCACTTGCTGAATTCATTTGGAACCAGCAACTCTATCTCTAACAATGTTGTGACCATGCTGCATAATGGTATTAGTTCCACTGAGATCATTTAGCAAACCATCTACAATTGTTAAGAGCATTGTCACATAATTGTTACTTAAAACTTACTTCTGGTGTCCCCATTGACTTTGCCTGTTGAAAGCCGCAAATGATGATTAAATGACTATGGGATGCTGCACTGTAAATGCACATTGGTTGTCAAATGCAATTGCAATCACATGACCGTGGGCATTGTGTGATAGCTGCAAGTTCAAAGACTGGTCATTAATCTCCTTTTTCAGTGCTGTTGTAACTTTGAATGGTCACTGAACGAGCAGTCAGTAAGCAATATTGCTTTCTTAACAGTATGCAGACTCATTCCTATCGGATAAAAGACAGAGTTAACCCATTCCTGGCTGCCGGTTCCACATTTATGGGAACATCCTAATAAACCAATTTCTGTCCTATCACAGTATTTCCACTTGATCCACACACTCTGCTCTTGACCTGCATGCTTATGTTCAGCAGTATTCAGCTTGGTTGCTGAAACTGTTCAGCTGTTCAGTGCATCTAAATTGTACTGTTCGGGGAAAATGTTGCCTGAAATCATAGGTGCTACAAATGCTTTAGTAGTATTTGGGAGAGTTAGAGATGGGAAAGTATAAACTGTAAATCTATCGACTCGTGCCAGGTTCTTGCTAGAAAGCAAATATGTTTTTATCTGCATGACTTAAAAATATTGACATTTACCCAATAGAATTGCGCAGGAAGATTATGCACTTCATGTAGAAGAAATGTTTAATATGGAGAAACAATTCAGTCAGATGAACACTTATTTAGTCTGATGTCGCAGATTGATTAAATAGGTGACTAGGGCAGTGTGAAGTTGTGCATGTTATGGTTTTTCCCTTCATGCCAGACCTTAAGCATTTGAAATCCTTGCTTTTCTTTGCCAGTTCACAACCATATTTCCAAACTGCAACAGATTGAATGAAACAGCATTTCCAGATCTCTGCCTGTTTAAGCTGAAACAAGCTCCATCATTAATAAAGATATTGGCAGCTATGTCTGCATTCAGTGGTTTGCAAACCTCTATACCTCCACCTCCTACCAGCAATATATATTCCTGGTTTTCTCTAGGCTCAATAAACGTAAAGCCTCTCATAAATAGATAATGCACAATAATATGAAAAGCGCTGGCGACTCTGAGTCTGAAAACAACCACATTTCCTAATATTTAATTTTTCATCCAGCTATTTTATTTAGACCTATGTTTCTATGCTTTTGATTTATTGCTGTAAATTTCTCTTGATGGTGCGTTTTGGATTTGAAAAATAAAGCAATTAACTGTTTTCGCTAATTTTAAGTCAGTCATCTAAAAATATCTTTAGCACAGCTTTAGGAAACGGGCAATGAATTATGAACTGAGTGTTGGGTGATAGAGTAACCCTGCTATCTTACAATTTTTCAGTGTGTATTAGAATTTATGGCCATGCACATAATCCGTACATTGTTTTCTCTGAATGATCTGTAGAAGGGGATTTGTCACACTGCTTTTAGAAACAAGAACATTTTTGGACAATAATTAGAATTCTCCACTTGAAAATATTTCTCAGCTGACTTTACTCTGTGTGGGAGGTAAAAGTATTTGACAAACACGATCTCAGTGGGTGATGTTCAGTATCATGTGAATGAGGGTTGAGACTGTACAAATTGCCTTTGCCTCTATGTTTGCCTCCCGTAATATAATCTGTTTAGTTTTGAGAATAGATGTGGCTATTATGCTACCTAGGTTTGCATCATTGATAGATGCAGCCAAAACCAAATTTGACTATTGCAATTCTGCAATAGACTATTTGCAATTCTGCAAATTTGATTATTGCAATTCTGCATAAGGCTGCCCTTGAAGAATATCCAGAAGTTTCAACTGGTACAGACTGCTGCTGTATTATACCTCTGCTCTGTGAACTGTACTATTTGCCAGTTTTCTTCTTGACCCAAGTGCTGGTTTTAACATTTAAAGCCCTTCATGGCATGAGACAAGTCTACCTGAGAGACTGCCTCCCCAATTATACCAGTCTACCTCATTAAAGCTGGCAGAGAGGGCATGTTGCAAATACCATCAGCTAGGGATCTACAATTGTTGAGTCACAACAGACAGGCCTTCTCTGCTATGGCACCCTCCTTATAGAACATTTTTCTCCCAAAATTAGATTAGCTCCATCCTTTTGTCATTTTGCAAAGATATATATATTTATGGTTTTTCTCTTATTGCTATCTGTCACCAATTTTGGGTGAGATGAGCAGCTAGACAAATTTGTTCAATCAATACATTGGGTTATATTAAGTAAAATAAAGCACTCTTATTTAATCAAAAATACTTTTTTAAATGATATTGTTTTATTGAAAATGTACCCGACATAATTCATTGTGTAATGAGATCACTGCATCATTTATAATTAAAACATAGAGTATTTCCTGTGGGCTTCTTTTAAAAACTAAAGACTTTTTAAATAAAATCCTTTTTCTTTTAAGTAAGTAGAACAAACTTTAAAATCCTTTGATATATAAATATTAAATGAGCTTTTCTGACATTAGTTTAACAAGCCTACACGAACTAAACATAAAATTGATCTGTATTCTTGGGTATACATTCTAATTTTTTAAAACAACAGCTTGATCCAAAGCACTTTGAGTGGAAAAAGAAAGCTGCTAGTGAGAAAAAAATTGCATGTTGGTACAATAAGCATTATTGTGTTAGAGCAGCATTCTCCAATTTTTATGGCTTGCCAGCCCGGCTTGGGGGGTGAGATGGGAACCTCACTGAGCAAGTGGCGGGCCAGTGCACAACCATATGCCATACAGCTCGACTACAAGTGGAGCTGGACATGCTTGTGTGTGCTGGCCCACCACTAATGTGAGTTGAACTATGTGTGTGTGAACACTGACCTACCTCTTGTACAGCCTGGTTCCGAATAGTCCACAGCCTGGTAGTGAGCCACAGCCCGGGGGTTAGGGATCCCTGTGTTAGAGGCTCTTGTTATGCTTCATCTTTAACAAGTGTATGTATTACATATATTTGGTTTTTTACCCTGGCCTACTCCTTTATGAGATGCAAAATAACTCTTGATATGAGCAGAAAGTACTACAGTGTGACATTTTCGTATTACTTGAACAATATTTAAGTATTGAACATTGTGATGGGTAATGGATGTAGCAGTATTGGGTGCTTTTAATTCAGTCAGTACTTGTTCAGGATAGTACAGGTAGTTCTCAACTAACAACCGTTCATTTAGTGACAGTTTGAAATTATAACAGCAATGAAAAAAGGAACTAACAACTGCTACTCATACTTATAACCAATGCAGCACTCCCACAGTCACATGATCCAAATTCTGGTGCTTGTATTTACCTCAGTTGCATTGTTCCAGGGTTATGTAAACTCCATTAATGACCTTCCCAACTGGGTTCTGACAACCAAACTCAACGAGGAAGTTGGATTCACTTAATGACTCCGTGTGTCACATAAACTGTAGTGATTTCCTGAAACATAGCAAAAAAAGTTGTAAAATCATGTGTGGCTCTCTTAACAACTGTCTAGCTTAGTAACAGAAATTCTGGTCCCAATTTTAGTTGTAAATCAAGGACTACCTGTATACACAAAATAGTGCAGGTGTTCCTTTGCCCATAAGAATATTTTTTCCTTACTAAATCCTTAGCAGAACAAGGATTTAACATGTCTGCATGTCTTATTCTTAAATTGACATTTGATTACTTGTCAAATAATGGCACAAGAAACATATAGTAAAGTTATAATTTTTAAAATGCTATAGAAGATGCATTGCATGAGAATGAGCAATTACCAGTATAACCGTTCTTTATTTTAGGGTTTGTTTGTTTTTTGTTTTTAGCCTTAGGATGCTGCATGGGGAAACTGTAATAAAATGCTGAAAAGTGACTTACAGTAAATTATTTTCCAAGTTCAGCCTTTGAAAAATGGTGCTAAAAAGCAGATTGTGAGGTAAAACCACTTTTATTGTTAGGTGTTTTTCTGATGCTTCATTTTCTGGCTGCTCTTTCTGACAAAGAAGACTCCAGCTAACAAAAGCATCTGCTACAATAAGCTCACTATAAAGGCACAGTAAAGTGTCACAGGCCTCTCTTAGAAGAGGTTAACATTTACACCTCTAAAAATGACTTAATGGTTCTAAATAATTCTGATTTACTTCTCACCAAGAATTTGCTTGAATTACTTTCATACTGTGTAAAGTGTTGTCTTTAATGGCTACTTAAATGGTTGCATGGTACTGTATTTTATGAAATATTAATATAATGTGTGCAAGTCTGGTGGACCTAAAGAACAAAGTGCTATTTTTATAATACGTTTGTGAAAATTTGCTTGCTACGCAAAGTACAAAGACAGCAAGACCTCATTTCTACATTGTCAAATGTAACAGTTTTGTGAGTGACTTTAGGCACTGTACTGTTTAGGTACTGTTTTTGTAGAAAAGGCTACTTGAATACATAAGACAGAACTCCCAGCATTAATTATTGGGGTGGGGGGTGGCAATCTTTTTGTGCAAAACCACATGTGGATTTTCTTTTCTTCATCTGTTCTTACAGGAAGAAGATAAACTATGACACATCCCAAAGTTTTTAGAACTAAATAGCTGTAATTCATTTAGTTTTCCTAGACACTTCTTTGCTTCCCTAAAATCTTTATTATACAGAACCAAAGTATATGGTAGTAAAAATGCAAAATCAATATATAGTGTTACATTCACTTTAAAGATTTTTTTAAAATGGATTCCTGGGCACTGCCAGCAGTTGATTTTATGGAATTACATGTCATTGTTGTGATAAGGATTATTTTCACATTTATTACATCCCAGAAAAGCCATGGATAGAAACTGTCCATTTAAACGTTCTTCTGTGAGTACCGACCCTGATAAAGTGTTAGATAATTAAATAGACAAAGGTACCCAAACACAAGCACACATATTTGGTGGGTTTTTTTTAATTTTAGAAAACACAAAATCATACAATCCTCAGTAATTGCCTAGATTCTCCACATTGTTTATAATACCTCAAATACCTCTTATGGAGACATAGAAAAAGACTTTTTATCTATTTAACAGAATTAATCAATTATTTAAATACATTTTGCCCTGATATCAAATATCTAAATTTAAAGGAATCATTATATAAAATTTGCAACAAATGCTATATTAAAAGGCTTAACTTAGACTGGGCTATTAGTGTTAAGATTCTCCAACAATAGATTTATATTGACATGATGGATTCTTCAAACTATCCAGGCAATGGAAGCAGCCAAAGCTCCATGCAGGATTTTCATTTATTATTTGTTAAAAGCCAGCATTCTTTTATACTTTGGATGGATTTAGTTCTAAGTAAAATTATTAACTTCAGAAAACCATTTAGCTGATTTCTTTCTTCATTTTCAGGTGACCCAGTTTCACAAATAGCATCTTCTTTAAATGACAAGAATCTTGGGGCTACGTTCATTCACAAGATACTGAATTAAAAACAGATTCTGGCAAGTAGAAGGTAAGCTTTAAGTGCACTTTAAACATGCCTGTGTACTATGGGCTGTCCTATGTGAGCTTGTGAACTGGTGTCAGTTTCCCAATTTGTGGCTGTTTATAATCCGTATTAGCTTACCGGCCTCTCTTGAGGTTATTACATGTGAAGCTATTTTGGGAATGACCTGCAATATCTGGTAGAATGGAGAAACATACAGGCACATATACTGCTAATTTTTTTTTGGTCAAGCTGCTGCAGTTGAATGAGTTACTGCATGGTGATGCCAAGGTCAGTTTTTTATCGAAACACCTTAAAACAATACCCAGAGAACCTGGTCTACATGCTGCCTCTGTAATGTTTAAAAATACAAAGCTAAACTCTAGCCTATTCGTTTTTGGTCCTGGGTTTTAAATTTTGTCATATTTCACCAGTTAGAACCAAGCTTGAGATTTCTCAGAGTTCAGATTAGCTGTTCTGAAAGTCACGTTCTCGCAGCATCGTAATAAAGAACAACCTGTTCTGATGTGGCAAATCTCTCCTGTTTTGTCTGTTGCATTTTTGCTTTCCTGATAGCTGATTCCGATGTCCTTTGTGGCTCAGAAAAAAGAGAGAGAAAACCATGTTGATTTCTTGTGCTGTATACAAACTCTTAATTTAAATTGTACTGCCCACTTTTTCAGCTGTTGACTTGGACTTTGCTTTGGTTTGGTAAAATTTGCCTGCTATGATTTTTATTCTTGATTATTATTTCTGAATTTCTTTGCACTCTCTAGTGGATATTTATTTTTTTAACATTCAGAGACCCCGTATAGAAACTACAGCACAGAGAAACAGTCTAATAAAATATAAAGGATGATCAAAAATAACTTTTGATAGGGAGCTGATATTTGTCCCTCATTTCTTATTTGATATCTACAGACTGTAATAGGAACAAGTATTAGAAGTTAAGCTATGATGCTGTTGTTTTTAATAACTTTAGCCTATTACCTCAGGAAGGTTATGTGGGGCAGGGAATAAGCTAGAAGTGAAACTTCAGTTACATTATTAGAGGCTTGCACACTGTTAAATTGAATTAATGAGGTTATTAAATGCTTATTGCAGGAGAGTTCGAACAGTGAATCCCTTCATTGGCTACTTAGCTTAGCAAGCAAAATGCATCAGAATTTTTTTAAAAAAGTTATATCAACTTTGAAAATAATAGTGTTGGAATTTATTTTTCTACTTCTGGATTTGTGTGAGGCTCTTACTTGATTTTGATTCACATTCATATATTTTTAAAAAAGCTCTTAGCTTCTTGCAACAAAATTAGGTCCTTTATTTTTAAAAGTCTAAATTGTTACTTTAAAATTAAAGATGAGGTTATTAAGGTCCCTTGGATGCCTTTATCTCATAGAGTTAAGTTCTGGAATTCAAGAGATGTAGGAACACAGTACTGTTTACAACCCAACATCATTCACAAAAACTGCATACAATCATAATGAATATAGCACAGTCTTTCAAGAACATAGAATTACTATAGTTTTAAATATTTAAAATTTATTTTTAATGCTTCTTTCCCTTTTTTTCCTATGTAGGCATTTATTGGATACATAATTGTTTTGTAGAAAATAAGACTGAGTTTTATTTTCTTACTGTCAGATGAGTTTGCATTATTTCATTTAGCCTCTGTTGTTACTCTAAAAATATCTGATCAGGTAGATGCTTGTGTGAGGTGGGGTTTTTTTCTGTTTTATACTCTTGATGTTTGAAAAAGTATCCCCAAAAATAAACTTGGACTAGGATTGAGCTGCTTATGAGACCAAACTGTCTTTTTCTAGCTCAAAAATAATAGCGAAACAATATGATTTACAACAACCAACAACGGGGAAACAATAAAAGGTAATCCTTAACTAAAAACCACAATTAGGAACAGAATTTTGGTTGCTAATCAGGTGGTTACTAATTGAGTCACATCTGATTTTAGGAGCTGTTTTGCTGTGACCTGTTTTAAGTACATCACTTTAGTTGTTAAGTGAATCACTTGGTTGCTAATTGAATCCGTTTTTTTCCCTTGACTTTACTTATCAGAAGTTGGCAGGGTAGATCACAAAAGGTAATCACATGATCGCAGGACATTGCAACCATCGTAAGTATATGTTAGTTGCCAAGCACTCAAATTTTGATCATCTGACCATGGGGATAATGCAACAGTTGTAAGTTGAGCACTGGTTGTAAGTCACTTTTTTCAGTGCTGTTGTAACTTTGAAACAGGTGCTTAAGCAAGTGGCTGAAAATCAAGGACTACCTTGTACATGGATTTGACTCACCTGGAGAGTTTCTCTGAGGGATCACAAGTTTTCAACACTTTGCAAAAGAGCATTTACAATTCTGTACCCTTTGGGGGATTGCTGCTAAAGGAGAGCAGGGACAGTCCCAGAAAATGCTCGTTTATGTGGCCTTTCCAGTAAGAATAGCTTATTGAAGAATAAGAGTAAGCCAAGCCTGCTAGAGGTTACTGGATGGGAAGAAACACCCAAAGAAGGCAAACATGTGGGTAACCAAGTTCCTAAGCCAGGTATGGCTTGACTATGTGTATAGCACTCTTGTACAAGCTACAACCAAATTTTGGTTTCGCATAAACCTGGATACCAAAGGTTTTTAATTGAACACTTCTTCCAACGCAAACTGAACCTGTATACATTTAAGTTAAGATCCAGGTCCTGAGCATTTTTGTAGTTGCTTCCTTTTGGCTTACCTTGTTGGGATAGGACTCCAGGTAATCCCTCACATCTCACAGACTTTTTGTGGTCATATAAATGTTGATGGCTCCCCCCCCCTTTCTTTTCTGGGAGCTGCTTGCTATACACACTTGGCAAGTGTATTAAACCTCTTTCAGAAAGATTCATCACTCTACCATAGAAATACTTTATGTATCTTATTTGGCAGAGGTTTTTTTTATTTATACTGAAAAACTCTCAATGATAAATGATTTCAATTAAATGTATATTAAAGGAAACATTATTGCTCAGTGTCTTTTTTAATTTTATTAGAAGGGAATACAGTTCCATTTTTCCTCAGCCTGGAATTTAGAGTTGATTTTCTGGCAACCCAGAGATAAAGTATAATGGAGACTGTAATAAAGTTTTAAAAGACAGAATGCTTGCATGCTTTATTTCAACTAGTGGCAGGCTTTTCCCATATTACCGGAATAACTTTTAATACAAATAAAACAAACTGAGATTAATAGCAGAGCATGAATCACTTTGACATATCTAAGAAAACTGCCTAGAGATAGAACTCAGAAATTATATTATACATTATATTTACTTTATGCACATTATCAAATACCCTATTATTCCCCCTAAATGTCTTTAGGTTTTCTTTTATTTTTTGTTTTGGCTTCAAAATGTAGTTCTGTCTCCGCTAATACTGGTATTTATGTGGAACCTCTGTCTGGAATCAGGTTTTTAAAAGAAAATATGTTAATTATATAAAAATAATTTTAATGTATTTTATATAGTAAATTATTTTAGGAGTAGGTGTTCAGAAAGGCCCCTCATCATCCTATCTTCAATATGTGGGTGATAGGTAGTTGGTTTGGGTCCACCACCTTCCCCTACAAATTGCCCTTACAAATTGCCGGTAAACTAGATTGACACCAGTGCAAACTTGGGTCTAAGAGTTATTATTTATATTCTATCATTTTGACTTAATTATATACACTTGCAACTTTCAAACTCATCTCTTTCAGTGCATGTTTACTAGAATTATATGTCTCAGTGCCTTCTCAATTCATTGTCTTCTGCTGTACAGGTAGCCCTCGACTAATGACCACAATTCAGTCCCAAATTTCTGTTGCTAAGCAAGACAGTTGTTAAATGAATCTTGCTCCATTTTATGATACTACTTGTCACAGTTGTTAAGTGCAGTTACTGGTAACATGGTTGTTAAGTGAATCTGGATTCCCCACTGATGTGGCTTGTCAAAAGGTCTCAAAAAGGGATCACATGATCCCTGGACATTGCAACCGTCATAAATATGAGTCAGTTGCCAAGCATCTGGAATTTGATCATGTGACCATGGCGATTCTACAACGGTTATAAGTGTGAAAAAAAATTTCAAAGCTGTTGTAACTTTGAACAGTCACTACATGAACTGTTGTAAGCCGAGGACTACCTATATTTAGAAGTAGGTGTGATTTACTTTGGTATGGGGTACCTGAGTGTCTGTCTACTCAAGCCTACAAGCAGCCATTGAAAGCTCTTGTGTCTGAAGGAGGTTATCCTCCCCTTCTAAGGATGGTCTGCAATTTTGAAATTCATTTTTTTTCCGGCAACTTAACACCTTACAAATGAATCTGAGCATGCACAAAGCACATGGGTGGGTATGCATGCTGCTGTGCTTGCTCTACCGTGCATGCGCAGTAGAGCATGCAAGGCAGCACATGCTGGTCTCCCATCTACTGTGCATGCACAGAGAGCACAAAGCATGCTGGTCGCTCTACTGCGCATGTGCAGAGTGCACAAAGCGTGCTGGTTGCAAGAGCGTGCTTGCAAAGAGTTCACAAGAAGAGGACCAGTAGTAAAGGTAAGTGGAACTCACCCCTTGTGGTGGCTATATCTGGATATGCATTGATGATCCCAGAGCTTTGGAAGGTGCATTAGTTGCTAGTTGACTTCTAAATGTGTCTCAAGTTATTGGTTGCCTATATGATGTTGAATCGGGTGATCTTAGGAACGTCTTCTCCTGCATTCATCTACCCATTCAGCTTAAATGAAATAGGTTTGGTGACCTCCAGGTCCCATCCCTCCATAATTGTCACATTCCCGGTGGCAGCCCTTACTTTTTGGAATTCCAATCCAGTCAAAAATCATTCCATCACCTCTTCTCTCTCTGCCAGTTTGAAGGTGCACTTTGGTTGGAAGGTGGGGTTTGCAGGAACATGGTATTTTTGTTTATGTTGCGTTGTCTTTGTGTTTTGGAATTTGGGAATAATGTATCTATTTAGATAAATCAATATATAAGCATTTTATCTGGTTGTTTTCTGAATAAAGTGCCACTTCAGTTGTGGCTTGAAAATATTTTTAAATGTTTCTTAAAACACCTCCTTGTTATATGAAAGCATTTTTATGCTGATTCTCACTTAGACATCTTGCTGCTGATTCCCTTGATCTCCTCCTGTTTTGTCAAGTAGGAAACCTATAAAAAAAAAAGAAATGAAAAAGCAGTACCCCAGGTATAAAGTACTTGGCACAGGTAAAAAATAAACAAAATGAACCAAACTTGCACTTCAGTATGTGCTTGAAATCAGATGTTAATAGCATGGTAATGAAACCAAGCTATGCCTGTATACTTGATACTCAGTGTTTTTAAAAGCATGCGAGAGGATGCTTACTTAAGGAAGAAAAGCAAATCCAAACCTTAGATTATGATTTAATGTTCCCAGGAAATAATTTCTTTTCCTACATTGTCACGACGTCAATCATCGTTACTGGGTTCTGCTGTGCTGAACCAATCAGGACCGTGCATGCAAGTTCTTAAGCTCCTCCCCTTCTGGAGGTCCCGCTTTTTCTGCTCGGTCCTGACTCCGTAAGGACCTAGTTGCTGAGTCTTTGATTCTTCAATTGGAAGAAAAAGTTTTTAAAAAAGGCTTCGTTTCGTTGGAAAGTGGCTGGATCGATCTCCAAACCGCTGGGAAGGTCGCGGTTTGCCTGGTGAGGCGCCAGGGCGCCGCGGAGCTCCACGGAGGCCTCCGGTGGTCTGCAGAGGCCTCCGGACTTACAGGCCCATTGCTGGCTTCCCTGGGCCGAGGCCGGTGGAGTTTTCGAGCAAGCGGATTGCAGGCTTGCTGCTTCAGGCCCATCCATCCATCGATCGGGGCCTTGAATTTGCTCAGCTGGCTCCCCAGGAGTTCCTTTCCCTGAGCTTGCTCCACCACGTGGATCTTCTCCCCTGCAGACGGGCCGGATAAGGTGGTAAGACCTCATTGAGGAACATATTGTTTTA
>JANHFP010001868.1:169664-182779 GCA_032468135.1 Calamaria suluensis | reverse complement strand
TTAACACTTCTCGTGATCTTGATTCTATCCCTCTGTTTATGCAGCCTAGGACTGTGTTGGCTTTTTTGGCAGCTGCTACACATTGCTGGCTCATATCTAGACGGTTGTCGTGAACTTCCAGAATTAGTGCCTGTATTTGCTTTTTTTCCCCTTTCCTCTGTCTCCATCTTTCCTTTGATGTCTTCTTTTAGATTGTGAATTAATAAATATTGTATATTCTGGTAGCAAAGGCAGACTTATTATTGAATTACAGGGCAGGGTCTTTTGCACAAAGGTCTATGTCTATTAAATTTGGGCTTAAAGAATCTAGATGACCATTCCACTTAGAGCTCTATAAATCTTGCTTTCACTAAAAGTATCTAGCAGTATCTAGATATGGCGGCCAAATGCAGGGCTATTTGGTATATTACTGTGGGTTCACAGTTTAATAATACTTTGTTGATGATATTGCAGTAGCCATAGATTACCCATAATTCACTAACTGCAATATATAGGTTCATATATGCATTATGCATATTATGCATTATGCAAAACCACACAAATACCATTGCAGTTTAACATAGTACATGAACCCCACTAAATATTATAGTCAAAATGACCTTTTGCCACACTATAAAGGACTATTTCATGCATGACATTAAGAGCAGGAGTTGAAGACACTGGAAAAAGTCTACATCTATCATATCTGGCTCCAAAGTTCTAATTGATCACTAGATTGTATCGCATATACAGAAAAGTCTCTGCTGCTATCTAGCAGTTTTTATAACCCAGGCATGATACCATAGTCTGTGAAATGTAATTCAGCAGATTTTGCTCTCCTGTTTTACAACTTCAGTTTTATTTTCAGTTGAAATAAGCATCTAATCTTGGGGCATCCATCCTGCGGAGTGACCTAATTATATTTGAGCAGATAGAAATGGCAGGGCAGTAAAAGCGGATAATGTTATTTTATCAGGATCCTTGATTAAGAAGTATTCATTGAAGCATAATGTGCATGATTTTTTTCTTTATATTTAAAATGGGGCTTTAAAATCTCCCGTCAACATTGTTTGCAGCTACACTGTGTGTTGCATGCAAGGTGTCTTTTGTTCCAAATAGAAGACTGTGATCCATTCTAAAATCACAGGTGGATTCTCTGTGTTTGATAGTTACCATAACCTTTGTTATTCTGACAGACAATAAGTATTAAATACCAGGGTGGATGTTATTGTGTCCTTAAGAACATCAGAGTAGCTTCTCTAAGAGTCATAACAGATCAGATCTAAAAGCCATTTGGATCCTTCATCCTGTACCTACAGTTGGCAGTTTTGTGCCTGTGGGAAACTGTCTTGGTTCTTGATACAAAATGTTCCCTTCAAGTTTAAGAGGCACAACTTTGTCATGTCAAAAAATGAAAGTTTCTAGCATACTTTTTGATACGCTACCTTTTACCAGCAGGGATTTTCTTTAATGCTGGATAGTGTTGAGATATGGTGGCACTTATTTAAAGATGATAGTTCCTACTATCATCTCTGCTCCTCTCCTTCTTGGATTATAAATGTATAAACTTGAGGTTGTTGAACGAAGGTTTAGACTGCAGATTCGTAATAGAAAGAATCAGGCCCCGTTGAATAGTAACACCTAAGTGACATTGGCTGATTTGGAAGCATTTGGAAAATCCAGGGCTATGAAAGGTTAATTGGTTAAAGGTTAACAACAATGACAAAGCGTTAAAACTATAAAAGATAAATATTTATTTATTTACTAGTTTGTCAAACATGTACAAGGTAGCAGGAATAAATATGAACATGAACATAAACGAGGGAAATTAATACAAATAAACAGGAACAGTAGGACAGGGATGGTAGGCACGCTGGTGCACTTATGCATGCCCCCTTTACAGACCTCTTAGGAATGGGATGAGGTCCATGGAAGACAGTTTAAGGTTGAAGCTGTGGCGGTTTGAGGATGTAACAACAGAGTCGGGTAGAACCTTCCAGGCATTGACCACTCTGTTGCTGAAGTTGTATTTTCTGCAATCGAGTTTGGAGCAGTTTACCTTGAGTTTGTATTGATTGTTTGTCCATATATTATTGTGGTTGAAGGTGAAGAAGTTGTTGACAGGTAAGACATTGTAGCAGACAATTTTGTGTACTATGCTTAGATCAGACCTCAGGCAGCGCAGTTCCAGATTGTCCAAGCCCATTTCAATCAGATGATGACAAGAAGTGTGTGGCTGTTCTTGTGCTTCCAAATCTAGTGAACCCTGTAACTGATGAGCCAATTGGAGGTAGGCAAAACTGTGTTCGCCACAGCTTCCAGTTGCTCTTTCAGCAGGAGATGCGAGCCCAGAGTTGATGCCTCGGGTTTACCTGCTCTGAGAATGCACAAAAGTCAAAGTATCACCCTTTGGAGTCAGTAGGCTTCTGAATTACTGGTTGTTCCATCGTGGTTGGATGGAGTTTTAGTTTTTTCCTAATCTCTGATATATCCCTTGGGCACTAAGGGAGGACTTCTACTTCATCCCTGATCTAGCCCATCTTAGAGACACTGTATATAACTGGATAGCATCAGTGTATTGAAAATTACAGAAATTAAAGCAGAATAACAGGGTTGGAAGAGACCTTTCGATGTCTTCAACTCCAAATGCCCTGCTCGGGCAAGAGACGTTGATATTGAAATATTGATGACACCCTGAATTTATTATTTAATAATAAAATTTAATAATAAATAAAATTGAGTGATGCCCTCTCCCAGTGGCTTTATGTAGGTGTCAAACAGGATTAGAGGAAGAATTAAGTCCTGGGACACTCAAAATTGGAGTCCCAAAGGGAACAATCAATCTTTTCCTGTCACCATTGATTGGATTCACCTGGACAGGTAGGAATGTGCAGGTCATCCCAAAACAAGGGACAGGGAAAAGCTAAATACTTTAAGAATCACTTCAGACGTATCAATGGGGAACAAGAGCCAGTAGAAGAACCTTCCCAATAACTGGTAGGATTTTCCCCTTAACCTGCCTTTGTAGCTCTATGCTTGATTGATACTTTTGCTTAATTCAGCAGCATGCAAGGAGTATGTGATAAAATTTGAGGGCAGACTGTCTTTGAATTTTTTTTCCTTGTTGTAAGTAGGTACATAAAAATGCAAGATTCAGCAAAATCAGTTTGATTTATTTGATATTATTTAAAAAACAAACTCTTGGTTCTCAGAGTATTTCTGGCCCACCAATATACAAGGATAAAATGTTGCCCAGTGCATTTGGCGTACTGCTTTTTAAAGAAACATCATGTAACTTAAGAACAACATTTCTCCTTATGTGAAGACCAGCTGAGATTATTATATTTTTTTTTCTCTGATCAGCAAAATCAAGATGAAAACAAAATGTTGGAACGCTTTTCTACTTGTAAAGTTGGTGAAGTTGTTGTCACTATTGTTTTGGAACAAAAGAGCTTTTCTTATTTTCCAGCAAGTTCTTCCCAGGAATCCCAAGACTGCAATTACATTCTGGGCGATAAAAACCTTGGATGTTTTCACACACTTTAGAGTTTGGCATTTGTGGCTTTTAGAGCAGCATAAAATATTGATGTGTTCAAATGTTGCTGCTTAGTTACTATTAGATATCTATGGAACAAAGAGTGGATGTTGAATGACTCCAGAACCAAATTATAGAATACATACTGCAGTGGGCTTCTGCAGATATTAAAAAACCTGCCACCTTCAGATTTCTAGTTCTTCCCAACTTATGTGCACGAATATGTATGTAGATAAGGGGCTAGGTTACTTTAGAATTTACAGCTATTGTGTAGTCAGGTTGGCTCATGGTTTTGCAAATGTTCTTGATAAATCACATCAGTTTAGTCCTGATCATCTAATCTCTCTGATTGAGACTGGAACCCTACCAACTTTTAGCCAAAGACCATACAGGTGTATTTTTGCTGTTTTATAAAAAGATAAAAACAGCTTTCCCTGTCCTGTCATATCTGACTCTGTGTGTGTATGTGCGTGTATGTGTGTGTGCTCATCTCTGTTTCCTAGCTGAGGGAGCCAGGGTTGTCTGAAGGCACTTCCGTGGTCACGTGACCAGCACGACTACATATCAAGGTGCACAAATCGCTTTTACCTTCCCATCAAAGTGGTATCTTTTTATCTACTTTATATTGGAATGTTTTTGAACTGCTGGGTTGGCAGGAGCAGGGGCACATATGGGAAGTTCACAATGTTACGTGGTACCTGCATCTCAAACTGCCTACCTTTTGGATTGGCAAGCCCAGCATTTTAACCACTAAGCCACCATGCATACACATTTATATATACAAGCACACAACTGTGTGTCTGTGTGTCTGTATGTCTGTCTGTCTGTCTAATCATCCATCCATCCATCCATCCATCCATCCATCCATCCATCTATCTATAAATGAAGCAGTAGGCGTGAGCTTGGGTGGACTCCAGAGGATGGTGGAGGACAGGAAGGCCTGGAGGAACGTTGTCCATGGGGTCGCGATGGGTCGGACACAACTTCGCAACTAACAACAACAATAATGTCTGGGATATATCACTCATGGAGCATAGCACAAAACCTACAAAACTATTTTAAAGAAAATAACTCTTGTTTTTGTAAATGCAATTATTAAAAACAATACTTAAAAACAATACACACACACATACAATGCCTGGATAGTATAGTGGTTAGAATGTTGGTCTTTGATACAGGCAATGTATAGGTACAAGCCTGGATTTGAATACATTGCTTGCATCAAAGAATATATACAGTTTACGGCTGTGTGTGTATACTGTTTTAAGCCATCTAGTCAAAGACTCCCTAATATTTCACCTTCCTACTTGGATATGAGAGTGACATGAACTAAAAGAGTCATGCTGACTCTGACAATGTCCACACCAGATGTTCAGGAACCAAGACAATCTGATAATAGGTGGGCTACTGGAACAAACCATACATGGACAAGATGACGGAACCTAGAATTGATGGAATGCTACTACAATAGCAGACCTAATGAGAGGGGATATATGAAACATCTCAGGGAACAATGAACGGAGAGAAGACCTGTATCCGCACTAACCAAGAAACATACCGAGTGCTTCAACATAGTCAAGAATAAGCTAATCCCACAGCTTTGAGATAGAGCAACTATACATTACATTCCAGACTCAAGAAGATCAGGAAGAACAACTGAATGTGCTGCCAATAACTGAAGTGGAACATCAGTGCACCCTAATTACAGAGTACAATAGCTGATATAAAACATAACATCTTGGATAAAATGGCTACAGTCAACCTTTGAGACCAATTACCAAGGCTCAGTGCAGAGGTACTATTATATATGTACTAGGAAATGCTACTAGAACCCTCCAAAATATCTCATGTCATAATCATCACTTAAAACAATATGTTGATATTCATCTACAGTTGATGTAATCCTAGAGATGGTTGGCTACGTGAAGCAATACATATGCCACCCCTGGAAAATAAGGCAGAGACCAAAGTAAATTAGAGAGAGGATAGTTAGCCATTGGAAGTACAAAAGTTTATGAAGATTAATTATATGTCTCAGCTTCTGGAAGAATGACAAGGGCCTGAATCCATCTGAAGCTGTTAAACAGAGGCTCACAGCACTGGCTGTACAGCTAAGGAGTTGCACTAGAAAATCAGAATAAACACACATTTTCAAAGGGTTGTCCAAGGTGTATTCCTAAGTGCTCTACAACAACACCGATTATAGCAGAACCACCAACACTGAAACTAAACTTTACTGGAAGAATACATAAAAGAAAAACCAATCGCCATCATAATAGCTGAAAACCAGCTGTGGCTCAAGACACAAGTTCAAGAGTTAAAGTACCACCAACCACCTCCTCTACACAGATAATAACAAGGTACAGGATCCACTGTGAGAACATTGGGATATCATTCAGATTGGAGATGTGTGACTGGAAGGTAGTCAAGAGAGGGAAGGTAGTTAAGACAGATGGGGTGGGATCATGAGTGAGCTGCATAGCGGACATGTAGACTGGTTACCAGCACCCCTGTATACCACAGTCACATGGGAACCACAAAGAGGAAGCAAGAAAGACAGCACAATCATGTGCCACCAAAGGGTAAGATTGGTTCTTGAAGAATCAGCTCAATGGGAAGAACAAGATTCAGACCATCCATATGTATGCCCTGGCAATCATCAGATACCCTGCTCATATAATAAGTTGGCAAAAGGAGGACATAGAGGATGACATGGTGAAGACAAAGAAGCTCCTCATAATGTCTGGAGGTTCCCACCCCAAGTCAAACGCCCAGAGACCAGCCCAAAAGACAGTGGGCAGGATCTGATGAGTATCAAAGCCAATCTCATGGATGAAACTCAGATCATTGAGGAGTACATCAGTAAAGTGGCATCCAAAGATAAGCAATTGAGGCAGTAGTCAGGAATAGAAGATCAACTAGAGGAAGTGCCATAGCTATACAAGACTCTGCATGGGATGTATCATTGATGTGCAGTTGGAGTGATTGACATTGGAAAGTCATACCCAATAATATCGTCTGGGAGACTGGGAAAATTATGAATACAAATGAATAAAGAGTATGCCATTTTTTGAATTATCTGTTTAGCGAACATGGACGCTCATTTCAGTTTTTAATGTAATGAAAGTGGGTCAGTCCAACTTAGTCACCAGGTTTTGCACTTTGCCTTGACTGCAGACTAGGACAAAGGCATAGGCTAGATTAGACTGATATTTTTATGTGTAAAGAAGTCTGGCCAATGCAGGTAAATAAGATGTTAAAATAGGTACAACAGAAAAGGCAGTTTATAGGCAAAGTAGAAATGAACAGTGGTATGGACCTTCAGTATGCATTATTGCAACATCTACAGTTTGACGCAATAAATTCCAAGGTTACCAAAACACTACAGAAAGTGTTCCTCTCTGTGTAACATTCAGTTATGAGCTAATGTATTGGAGCATCAGGTTGCTTCATTTTAATAAACATGTGAAGAACTATCCATAAAGCACATTGGCTTTAATATGAGTTTTCTCTTGGTGATTTTAATCACTGGCTTTAAATCTCCTTGATTTCAATAAATGTGCCTTGATAGATGGACAGTTTGGAGAGACTCAGCATAAACATCTCTTTAATAGCACTGGAAAGATACCTGATCCCGAGCATTGACATCTTTATTAGTGAGGTTGTCAGCAGCAACTTAAATCAGAGCACAGGAGAGTGGCAGCTGGCATTGCCTCCTTGCAAAAGAAATATATATAGGCAAGTTTGATTTGGTAAGTAGAAATGGGTTGATTCACACTCTTGATTATTTGGGTGGCATCTCTTCGCGTAGATTTTGGAGAAAGTACCTACTTACTTGAAATCTTCCTTATTTCTGTTGAATTGTGTATAGGCTACAGTTTGCAATTAACTTTCACTATGCACAAAACAAGTGTATACATATTTACTTTTGATTGTTTGGGAGTTTTCTTTAATTGACAACCTAGCTAGAAGGCAGCAGGTAACCAATCTCGGTTAAGCTCAAAGAATTAAGCAGGATTTAACCTGTTTTATTATATGGATGGGAGACTATTAGAAACTACCAGATTCCAGAAATGACTGGGAAATTGAAAAACATTCCAGAAGAAACTAATGACAAATTATTTCTGTATTAGTGACCAAGAACTTGCAGTGCAATAATGCTATTCTGCTTTTGTCATTTGCAACAAGCTTTCTAGATGCCCATAGATAGGACTTCAGAGGGAAAACAGAATTGCCCTAAAATCAGAGGTACTTTGCAATTTCGTTCTGACAGTTTTATTTAAGATGCTTTGGAGTGGTTTATAAATGCAAATAAAATCATTGCATTAACATTTCGGGGGGTGGGGGGCAGAAATAGAAACTACTCACTTGCTTCCCTCTAACATGGAAAATAGAGAAATAAGTGCAAGCAATGTTGCTGACTGAGTTTAGCTTTTTTTTCAAAAAGAAAAAGATGTTTTAGTAACAGTAGTAGCAGCTTGTGTTTTCTATAGTCTCTCACTGCACATTTCTCCCTTGCACTTCTTCCTACACTGTCTTTTCTTCAGAGATTTAGAGATTTGCATTCTAGCAGATCAGACTGCATAGCTTGATGCCTGCTGAGAAAAAACGTGCACACCTGTTAAGCTGTCTGTGCAACTCTAGCAGGGAGTCTTGCTATTCTGAATTCAAACATCTTTACTTTGGGAGAGGCGGATGAAACGAGATTTGATCTAGAGAAACTCTACAGATGATAATCCTGCAGATAATTTTACACCTTGAGAAGACTGGTTTATATGCTGCTTGGAACAGAATGGCGGGGTAGGAGTGGATAGGTAGATGGCAGTCATAAATTTCATGTCAGAAGAATTGTATTTAAGTTCTAGATAAGGATATTCAGCAGCTTCACTTGTTGCAATTTCATATATAAAGAATAGATGGGAGTGCCACTTCATTGTAGGGTCCCCCCCCTATCTCTCATGTGAAGTTCATTAATGCTTATATCTACCTTGGGAAGAAGAAATTAAATCTGCCAAGCTGCTTCCAGATTATTTATAGCATGATCTGTGAAGCATCTGGTTTGAGCATCTTCCTCACTAAATTTTAAAGAAGACAGGGTGGTTTTTTGTTTTGGCTTTTTTAAAAAGAGGAAGTTTCTGTTTCCCTTGTAGGACACATCAGAAATAGGGGAAACAGGTTTTGTAATGCTGATCCATAAAAACCTTTTCAGAATAATGTCTGGTTTGTGCATTATAATAAAACTGCAATATTGGTCTAAATTTAAAATACTGTATTGCAGGTCATTAAAAGGGATTTATTGCAGTTCTAAATTATCTCCAATAATTTGCCATGCAGAAAGGCATCTGTAGATAGCAGAAACCTAGGATGCACTTTTTATAACTATTGACAGAATATCTATTAAAAAGCTATTTGCTGTCCCCTTTCATAATATAGGTTTCCATTACCCCCTACCCTTTTTAAACCTTTATAGCTAATATTATAGTACTCATAAAATACAATTTTGCTTCTACTTGTACCCCTAAGCTCTGAACTGTCTGAAAAATTGCAAGTCTTTTTTCCTCCCCGTGGGCATTTTTTATTTGACAGATCTGTTCATTTTTGGGATAATTGAAATATACCCAATTAGACTTAGATTGCCAAGAAGAGAACTCTTATGTATTCAGGTCCCCAAATACTTAAACACTTGAAATTGAGAAGAAGACTTTGGAACTGCAAAATATTTTGTTTCTTACTGAAGGAAGATCTTAATATTTCAAACGTTCTAACCACTTTCTAAAACTTGTAAGAGTCTTTGTGTCTTTGAACATCTTGATAGTAAATATTAATTCTCTAATTGACCACTTTCGGTTATGTTGTTAGAATGCTGTTGGGCTGCCTTTTCTATCATTTTGAAACATGAAAGCAAAATACAATTCAATAACTGTATGAAAAAGGAGGAAAAATCTTTGGTCTGCAACAACAATTGCTGTACAACATTAATTTTTACTGCCTTCTCCTTTGAGTGTTTCAGCTTCAAGGAGGAGATGGAGCATGGCATTCACTTGATTACTACCAAACTGCTGTTATTAGCCATTCTGCTCGACAGTATAATAGTAATAATTCTTTTAGTGAATACAATAAACTATAGATCATAAATGTGGGAACATTAAAAGTGTAATAAGATAGTTGCTCTGATAGAAGTGAAAACGTTTCAGTGTAATAAGCTAATCCTCATCTTTGTTTTCCATGTGCTGATGTCTACATAGTTGTAATGAGAGTAGAATCTTTTGTTTGTAATTTTTCTAAAGAAACAATTCTCTTTCTGAGTCTTGCATTTGCTTTAGCTTCTCCAACTGTTATTTTTGCTTACTTATTTTTTGCTACAACACAAATAGTCACCCACAGATTTATGCTATAATTTTCTTTTCATAATTTTTACGTTTGATATTCGACATGACATAATTCTATAGAACAAAACTCTTGATTTTTTAAATCTCTGTTCTAAAATAATTTTTCATGATTCTTAATTTTCCCTTCAGTTAATGTGCATACCGTTCCAATTGTAAAATGGTCGAACAATTATGTTTGTGTGTAACAGAAAAAAGTACTGATATTGAGACTGAATTTCCTTCTATTCAAACTTTAAGTATCTAATACAAAATAACATGTATATTAGTATTTTTTGTTTTACTTAGAAATATATTATCTCTTTCTTTATCATTATCTCAGTTAAGTCATATGGATCTGCTATGACTTGTATCCTCTCCTGCCCCTGCCCCCAATAGCTCATCCATATCAGAAAAAAAAACAAAGTTATAGGAGAACAGCATCTTCTTTTTAACTGAAAATTATCCTTACTCTTTCCAGCCTTCCCAGTCCTGGAATGGCCACATTGTAATACACATTAAGTTGTGGATGAATGGATGGATGGATGGATGGATACAAATTAAGGTAACATACACTTTACACTATGTTCTATCCCTTCCTTACACTCAGCCAGATCATAATTGAGGTTGACAAGTCACAAAGGATAAGTTTAACTTGCAGAATTACAAGACTGCCCAATTCAGCTCTGACCCTGGTCAGTAAGTCACATTTGAAACAAGTGCAATACCTAAAACCAAAGCAAAAAGTAAGCATAATGGTACACAAATCAAGGAGAACAGACATACCTCATTAGGACAGACTGCATACATCAGTATCCTGCCCCTCCCCCCAAAAAAAGTTAGCTGGAGAACAGCATGTGAAATCTACACACATTCTAGATGTACGAATTTCAACTCTTAGAGCTTCTCAGCAAAAGCAACTATAATGAGGCTTGTGTATATAGAAGTCCCACCTCTGTAGGATATTTTAATTAGGGAAAACTCATAGGCAATATTGAAAGGAGCATCTGTACACTTTTTTTAACCTCCCTTTTGCAACATCCTGTACACTTGAACTATAAAGTATTAGTAATGCTAACTTACCTATTTATTATTCCATCAATCTCTAGCTCTATCACAGCCGTATATACAGGATGTACCAAAACCCAGGCCCCATAGGCCAAGCAACAATGTTTTATCAATTCATTAATTATTTTTCCTTCCAGAGAAAATGTAGACATATTCAAAGCTCATGTGCCAAAAGAGTAATGAAATTTTTAAAAAGAAATGGCAACCAATTTGAACATTTAATGTAAGCTACATACTAGTTTGTTACGAGGGCCTGATCTTTGGTACTCTCTGTGCATGTTTGTATCTATATAAATATGTGCATTAAAATTAAAAAATAAAATATGTTCACACTTCTAGTCCAAGAAATGGGAAACCTACCAACATCTTTAAAATATTTTGAAAAATTATTCACTGCTTGTTTTGTTGGCCTGTTCACCCAACTGTTCAGTAGGGACTTCTAAGTGCTAGCTGGGGATAATGCTGGTTTTCTGTAAGAGATAAAAGGTACCTTTGAGGTTTAGTTGGTATAAATTAGGAAATTAGAGTTTAAATTGAGTAAAATGGGAGTACAGTATCACCCATCTGAGATCTTATAAAGAGCTTTGTTTGAGGATAGCATACATACATCCTTCTTTATTGACCTTATTAGAATATTTGGGATTTTAATTTCTTTCATGGGCTATGGTCCATTGAGTCTTTCTCAAAGATGCATAGTCAATTATTTTAACTCTATTTTAACCACCTTAAAATCAGCTCTGAGTGGGTTATGTAAGATATAAAATGTATAAAAGTATACATTTAAATAAGATCTGCTTTTATTTTAAGTTGTTTTCTAGTAGTTTACATTTTGGGGGATGCATTTTATATAATTGCTTTGCACCCGGTATAAGCTATTGTTTTGTACCAGTGGTTCAATAATATATCTTTTTTCTATTTATAATTCATTTTTCTTACATCTGTCATAGTGTATTTATATTTTCTAATTTTTCAGTAGCATTGGTGCTTTACTGTCCCAGCTCATTTGTGGTCCTTCTGCTTGTTTTTGCTTTTATATATAATTTCTTACAAAAGTCGGAATGACACAAGAAATAGAGTCTCTGACTACAGCTATCAGAATTTACTAACTCAGTGTGCTGAATTCCATTCCATATATGAATTTGTGGGGATATTTATAGCACAAAAAATTGCTTACAAAGACAGGCCTTCGTCACCTGAAAATAAATTTCTTTGCATGTTTTCAAGAAATAAAATTATTTTGGCAACTAATTGGAGGAATTTAAGTGCTATAATTCAGAGACATTCAAGCAGATTAATATACAAGGATTCAATGTATATGATAAACTGAACAACAGACCTTTTCAGTAACAGCTCTGCTAGCAGATGTGAAACCCAATGAAGTAAAACATCATGCCTCTTTTTTATATATTATATATTCATTGCCAAGCTATTAAGCATCTAAATTAAAATGTGTAGCAAACTCTAGTGACCCTTTAAAAGGCTAACACACTTTATTCCTGCATATAATAAGTGTCACACTGATTAAGTGTTAATATATTCCTAACATTAGCATTGCCTACAAACTCAAAAACCTTACTGTAACCTATAAAGCAAGAATAAGCCACTTTTTAAACCACTCTTGCTCTATTATCTATCTAATGTTAGCAATCTAATATACTGTCTCTCCCGCTGTTTTGAAATTGTCAGTTCATCTAGTATTTCTTTATCTATGGTTACGTTCTTCTGTTTTCTTCATTGAGGAAACAGCTCTTCTGAGGAATTTACATAATGTTCCAATAAATTCTGCATTCTCTTACATCTCCCCTTCTTCAGAAATTAGTACATAATGATCAGCAATAATCATTTCCAATCTCGAAACCTGCTAGTCGTGGTCCATGTCACCAGAATAGAGAATGGAATAAGATAGAGTTGGATATGACTACATATAGTGTCTTTTGAACTTGTACAACAAATATATTATAAAAATGACATCTGGATTCAAAGCTGGAGATTGAAACACTAGCAAATGAAGATGGACAGATGACATCATTTTGTTAGCTGAAAATAACAAAGTCTTAAAAGAACTATTTCTGAAAGTAAAGATGAAAAATGAATATAAGAATAAGAATAAGAGTTGGAAGGGACCTTGGAGGTCATCTAGTCCAACCCCCTGCCCAGGCAGGAAAACC
>JANHFP010001868.1:87189-97628 GCA_032468135.1 Calamaria suluensis | reverse complement strand
AGGTATGCCAATTTTCATGTCTGTAGGTGCAATAGTTTTGGAGATCTCGTGATGAGTGAGTCAGTCAGTCAGTCAGTCAGTGGTATTTCGCAAATATAGTAGTGGGGATAAATATAGGTAACAATTAAATAACAGTTTTACATTTGAAAATGTCCATTGTGCTACAAGTAACAAGAATGAGGTGATCTTAATTCTGACTTCTTGATAATGGGAGTGGCGTTGGGAGCGGTGTGTGTGTGTTACTTTCTTTGAAGAAATTGAGACTACATGCTATAATGTCATTTAGGATTTTCAAAAATCCATCCTTTCTCTTTAAACTATCCAAAGAATCAGTGCAAATACTGGAGCAATGAAATAATATGTTATTCTCTCAAGCCACCAAATAAATGGGCTGTTATTTTCTGTATTAGCCAGCAGTCTAAATATTCACCAAAAGCAGCTGGCCACATAGTGCCTTACCGCAATCTACCCTTGAAATTACAAAGGCATGAATATTGTCCAGAAAGTATGAATCTGTCAAAAATAGCTCTAGGACCGTGATGGTGAGTCTATCATACACGTGCCGAAAGTGGCAAACAGAGCCATCTCTCTGGGTATGCTAGCCATCACCCATTGCTCTTCTGGGTTCTGGTGCGCATATGCGTGCTGGCCAGCTGGACTTCTCACGTGAATGCATGCCAGAAACCGGAAGACCAGTTGACTGGCGCACATATGCAAGCCAGAAACCAGAAGCTCAGCTTTCCAGCATGAGCATGTGCACCAGTTCCGGTTTCTGGTGCTCCTGCACATGCACACCAAGGAGCTGCTCTTCCGATTTCTGATGCTCCCACACATGCATGCCGGGGAGCTTGCTCTTCTAGTTTCTAGCGCTCCCTGCACATGCATGTGCACTCCCATTTTGGCCGAAAAGGTTTGCCACCACTGCTCTAGGAGTTCCAGTGGTCAGGACTACAGCAGCCAGCAAGGCTGTACTGAAGTCGAATGAGCAGGAGAGACATCATTCTGCAGTGGGACTGTCTGTTGTCTCTCTAGATGACAAGCCTTTCAGAGCATCTGTTGTTTCAGTCCTGCCCTGTCATTTGCTTGTTTGACAGGGTTTGCTATAGCACACTGCTTCAGTCCAATAATAGGTCTCTCCTACTATTTAAATCACAGTGTTCCCAACTTGTAATTGGTGGGCAATAAGCACCTGTAGTGTAGTTCACACTCTGCTTTAATTTTATCTAGCAGTCTGTGGAGAACAGATGATGTTTCCTACCTAGGGGCTAGTAAATAAGGAGGGGGAGAACCCTTCTGTTTAGTTTATGCTTGTCAGAGCATCCAAAGCCAAAGGTTTGACCTAAAATATGTACTTTCTATGGCTTTCTCTCTTTCACACAAAGGGGGTTTGTGAGTTAGCCCTAAAATGTAACTGCGTGAACATCAGTCAAGCAACAGTTTTAATTCTGTTTAATTCAAAGAAATAATTGTTGAAGTTGGCTATAAATTTGCTTGTGTAAAAGAATTTGGGCAGGGCACCTCTTAAAAACTGGAATTGCAGGAAAGTGAAAGCCTAGTAAATGCATAAATGCATTTGTCTAGTTTGTGTTTTTTACTTCTCTTATCATCCTTGAGTCATGGCTATGCTGCGTCGTTGTTGAACTAGAAATCTAAATAAGAGGAATACATTATTTTGCAGGATGATAGAAATCGGTAAGAACCCCTCAAGTTAAGTTTGACATTTGGTGGCAACAGAGACACAACCTTGTTGCTTTCTTGACAGTAGTACACAAATACTTTCCCCAACTATTTTATTCCCAACAAAATTTAATAATTGAATTTAGTAAGTGTACAGTTTCCCCCTTTCATCCCTACACCTCCCTCCCCAGATTCGGAAACATGACAACATTAAACATTCAAATTCTGTGGGTGAATTTGAGAAAGTGAAAAATAGGGGTGCTAGGTTCAAAGGAAAAAAAGGTTTTCCAGATTACTTACAGACACGATCATGGCTCCTTTCTCCAGTTTCTTAAACCAGGGAAACAATCACAATGGCCACTGTAGGAAAGCAGCTGCCTTAAGGAATTGAAGACAGGTGCCACGTTTGCATCCTTGTGTCCCATGAAGCATCTTTTTTGCCTTCACAGATCCAAAGCTCTGCACTGCCCTAAGAAACTGGGAAAGGCAATACTGTATCACAATAATGGGCAATTTTAAATAGAATGGATAAAATGTCCTCTGACCTCTTTATGACTAGACAAAGTAGATATTTGCAGATGAGAAATATATGTCTGTTGTGATTAATAAAGTACACATGCAAGGAGGAGGAAGAGGATCCCAAGCTATGAGTAAAAACACTTGAACATGAAATAATCATAAAAGAAAAGTTCTTCCTTCTGACTAACTGGATTGATTCGAGTTTTGATTCATTATTTACTACTGTTTGTCAGGCCAGGATTGACAGGTCTTAAAAAGATCTTAAGGATGATTTATCCCCAGCAGGCTTTTCAAGCCTTCGAGCAGTGCACCTGGTGCCACTGTGTAATCAAATCCTTTCCCTAATAGTTCTAATCGTTCTCTTCTTCTCTTTCTTTTCATCTTTCTTTCTCTTTATATCTTTTTATTAAAAGTTTTACAAAGAGCATAGATCACAAACTAATAAAGGGTAAAAGCAGTAAAGAAAGGAAAAAGAAAGGGGAGGAGGAAAAACACAGAAAGAGTAAAAAGAAAGAAAAAGCTTTTGATTTCCTCTGAAGTGCAATTACAAAATCATCTCTTACTCAGTGATTACAGAAAAGTTCATCCTTTTCTATTGTCACCAAAACCACAAGTCATAAATTCATTTTTTCTATTTTGTGAAACAAGTCTACAAAGGCTTTTCAGTCAAACTTAAATGTGTTTTTTTAATCTAATCACAGAAGTTAATTCAGTCACCTCTGCAATTCATCTTCTCCACCAACTTTTCCTTTTTCTTGGGAAATTCATACCTTCCCACTTTTGAGCATATAATAGTCCTGTTGCAATTACCATATATAAAAACAAAGTATCATGACTTTCTTCTATCCATTAGTCCCAAAAGAAAAGCCTCTGTTTTCAATTGTACTTTTAACATTTTAAAATCTTCTTTTCATCTTTCCAAGCATTATGGACTACCCCAAGGGAGCTGGGGCTGGGCACAATATGTCTAACTATGATACTTTGAACTTGGTCATTTATGCCTCAAGTGAGAACTTTGAATTGATTTATTTTATGATCCATTTGTTTGTTTTATTTAAAGAACTAGAATTTGCTGGAAGATGGAAGAACCTCAAGGGATGATTAAAATGACTATAATAATCTTAAAATGGTAATGTCCACTTTGATTCTTATTGTTTTTGTATTGTTAGAAATTATGAGTTAGTTGATACCCATTATTTAATATCATGGTGCTATTAAGACTTTCTTAAACAATTATTTTATTAGAAAGGAGCTAGCATATTTTAGGTAAAGATTTATATAGGCTGAAAGTTGTCAAGGATTTTCATTCTCTAAAAATAAAAATGCTTCACAGGCAAGTGATATTCGCATACTGTGAAACTTCAATTTTTCGGGTCTAAGCTTCTGCCTATACAGTTGAATATTTCTTTCCACCCTGGGATTCCCACTTTCCTACTCATCCTCTACTTATCTTTTAAATTAATTGAATCTTAACTTTTAAAAAAAATAAAAAATAAGAATGCTTCAACTCAGCATGGAAATGAAATCAGATTTGTGAATAATAGCAATTTGCTGGGAGTAGATTTAATAAAATAACATCTGAAGCACAATATGTGTAATCAGATTCAGACCAGGAATTATCATTTAAATTTTAAATTAGTATGGCATCGGTGAGAACAGTTCAGCTGGTTATCCCACTTGTTTTTTTTTGAAATATTTTCAAAGGTTTTAAGAATATAGTTGGCTTTTATTGAGTTGGTTTTCATGCAGTGCTAACCTGTTTTAGTACTTCATGCACAGGTTGGAATAAGACTGACCAGAGTCTTAATTTAATAAATTTCTCATTCTTCCCTGTTGCTTTCATACATAGCTGAGAAAACTTTTTTTTTTGGGGGGGGGGGTGTAAGTTTGATACTCTTTCCAAAGGATTGGCTTCCAAGGAATATATTTACAAGAAACTGTTCACATTTAAACATACCAAATTTAAACATACCACATCTTTCTTTTTACCCTTACATTTGAGGTCAGAAGTACTGTATATTTCTAAATAAAAATAGAAGATTATAAGAAAGTGACGTTCTTCTTATGATATCCTTATTTAAAGTCACCCTTTAGCTGATGTTCAATCAATGGTTGGGTTCCCATTTTATCTTGTTTTGTTTTGTTTGAGTGCCTTCAGGGCAAGTTCCTGCAGTTTTTCTGGCACAATTTTCAGAAGTGGTTTGTCATTGCCTCCCTCCTAGGGCTGAGAGAGAGGGTCTGGTAAAAGATTACCCAGTTGGCTTCTTGCCTAGAACTCATAGTCTCCCGGTTTCTAGCCTGGCCCCTTAACCACTACACCAAACTGACTTTCTTATCCAATGTGGAAGTATTAGTTTCAGCATACATTTATTTAGCATACTTTATATCTTTTCTTTCTTCCATCGAAAGATATGAAGTGCCATATGTTCAGTTCCCAGGTGTCTCCTATTCAGACACTACCAAATCTATACCTTATTCCTCAGATCATGCCCTGGGAGTATATTGTTTGGTTAGTTGATGTTAGTTGCAGGAGCACAGGAAGTATTTTAAATGAATAGATTTGTGTTTGCATTTTTGGTCTTCACTGAATAGTGTACATTGCTTAACCCTGTTTCCAATGCTACTCCTGTGTTTCATATATAGTTTGAATTACTGGTTGGCAGAATGTGTGCAGATTCCCTATATTACATTCCCACACACGAACCTTATATTATAATTGAAACTGCAAAATGACATTTCTGTATCAGCAATTGCTCAGAACCATCTTGCCAGGACAGCCAGAGGCAGGAATTGGAAATACAATTTCTGAAGTGTGTCATCTGTAGAAATTTACTTTGGAGCAAAAATCTATACTTGCTATTATTCTCCTGTGATATGTTCTCTTCTCTTAACAGTTTAACAGGGAATCAACTTCTGTTATGAAGTCTACAAAATATAATCTTATATGGATCTTTAAAGACAAACAGATCAATTGTAGGCTAAACCTTTGTAATCCAGAATCATAAAGTCTTATTTCATAATAAATATGTTATCTTTAATAATGAGACAATGTTGTTGTTTTAAATTCTTTCTGGTTTTTTTTTCTTTTGTGTATACTAATAAAAGTCTTCAAATATCAGCAAGAAGTGAAGAGATACTTGGGAAGAGAAAAGGGCTTATGAATAATAGTATATTTTAATATATCAGAGTTGGTAAGGCTCTCCTTTGTATAATCTTCTGTCTCTTAATTCCATTTAAATGTGAATTACATCTTATTACCATTAAAAGCAAGAGGAGGAAGCAGAGCTTTAATTTGTCTTCTTTTAAACTAGTAAGGCACTACACACAAAGTCTGTGTACTAGGGTGCCTAACTTACTTGGAAGCTAAGCAGAGCTGGGCAGGGATAATATTTGGATGGGAGACTTCCAAGGATAAAGGGAAGTTTATCTGGGAAGTTTTTAAAAAATCTGGGAGAAGCAATGGTAAATTTCTTTAAAAAGGAAACATTTATACAAACGTATCAGTTTCCACCACAAATTTATCTCAGCTTGAAAGAGGCTTGATTCTACTTACTCTCCATATGCTTAGGATACAGGCTGGTTTTCTGCTCATTTTATTTTTCTCTGTATGGTTGCAAATATTATTCTTGAGATGTTCATTTCATTATTATTTATGACTTGTCAAGAGTAATGTTATTATTGTTGATTACTCACAATAGGTTATTTCATCAAACTGTTTTCAGAATGCTTGAGGGGAAAAAAACCCAAGAGGTGAAATTTCATAATTAATGTACCCACATGATTGGTAGTGTTGTGTGATTGATTTTTTTTTCACTCTGCAGAAAGAAATAAACACTTGAATTCCTCTTGTTTGGTTTTTAATGGCCTTGTTGTCAAAATAATAACCCCCCCCCTTTAAGCCTACCCTTTGTAGGCTACAGAAAATTATTTGCAAGAGCAAGCTAATTTTACTGAATTTGGGGGCATGGTATAAACAACACCATTATTAGTGCTTATCACAGAACTATACCATAATTTTGTTATCTTCATGATTTATGTGATTTTTTTTCCCTTCTGGGGTTCATATTATGGTTCTAGATTGAAATATTTGAAATGTGTAATGGATATGACCGTAAATATGGGTTCACCTACACATAAAGAGTGCTTAGATGTGGATATAAAGAGCAATGGTGAAGCAGTACTGCAGGCTACTTCTGCTGATCACCAGCTGCCAGCAGATCAAATCTCACCAGGCTGAAGGTTGACTCAGCCTTCCATCCTTCCGAGGTGGTAAAATGAGGATCCAGATTGTTGGGGCCAATAGGCTGACTCTGTAAACCACTTAAAGAGGTCTGTAAAGCACTGTGAAGCGGTATATAAGTCTAAGTGCAATTGCAATTGCTATATTCGTTTGGAAAAAAAATACGAATATTGAGTTAGCTGATCTTAGGAAAACGAAATAGGATTGTTTCATTTGGATGGAATATCAATAATAAAAAGCCAAATTGAGGAACTGGAAAACACTGCAGAAGAAGACACTTCTATAGTGTGGTCAATACAACTACTGGAATATATTAATTCTCCATTTTATAACAATGGATTACACATATTACCATCTCTAATGAAATTAAGAGGCATATGTGTACCTAACCTTAAATTCAAATAATCTTTTGAGATTACTAATCCTTTATTCATGCACTGTGCTATGTTGGTATCACTTCCTTTTATTCTGAGTTAGGATTTTCTTTGTGGGTTATAATCTGAAATTTATAATGGGATCCTTAAGATTTTCCAAAATCAAGATTCAGAGTTTTAAAGTTTTCTCAATCATCACTGATGAATCACTTGAACTGTTGATAGTGAAATAGGAAACAAACCCTTGTATCACTGTCATGCCCCAGCATATAACTTTATTTACTGATGAGCTCAGCTAAAGAAGCTTCTTGGAAAAGAAGTGAAACGTCTTCAAAGAAAAACCAGAAAGTCCAGTTGCCTCCTGAATAAAGCACAGTAAGCTTTTAACATCCCTTAAAATCAAGAATTAATTTTCCTCCTGAGTTATTGCTATTTCTGCCAAGATTTCCCTATTAGTTTGCACCAGGTCAACAGTTGATTCCACCATTTCTTTCCACCTAAAGAAAGAAAGTATCAGAAAGAAAACTGAGGAATTTCCTAGAATGGATGAAGTTTCACAGAGTTTCTCTTCCAGCAAATGTTTATAATTTCTTCTTTATGGCCTTGGGGGGGGAAGCCTGCACTTTGCTTTTGGAAAGCATCATCCCACTCTTTCCCTTGCTAGAAATACTATTATATTTATTTATTTCATTGTAATCTAAATACCCCCTGCAAAGCACCACCAAGTTCCTTTACTTGAACTTTAAGCAAACGGTATCCTTTAGTTGCCTAAATAAATTTGCTGTCCCGCATTCAGAACTGAAGCAGAGTTTTAAAAATAAATTTTATTTCTTAAAGTACTAACATAGGGATTACAAAGGCCATTACAATCAAAAAGTATTATTCTTCCTTTTTTCTGAGAGGTTTTATAGACATCTTTGAAGCGAAAGTCTGCATCTAAGACCCATTCAAGATTTTTTTCTGCGACTTCAGCATTCTTCAGTTTTAAAGTCATCTCAGCATTTTTTAATCAATCCTTGCACTGCAACCTATCTCATGTTTCCAGTGCATCATCCAGATCACTCACATCAAATCCCAGAAAGTAATACCTGATATCAGCATTTTTGTTTAAAGAGTCATAACCAGGGGTGAAATCCAGCAGATTCTGACAGGTTCTGGAGAACCGGTAGCGGAAATTTTGAGTAGTTCGGAGAACCGGCAAACGCCACCTCTGTCTGGCCCCAGAATGAGGTGGAAATGGAGATTTTGCAATATCTTTCACCCAGGAGTGGAGGGAATGGGAATTTTGCCATTCTGCCACACTCACCAAACCACACAATGCCCACCAAGCCACGCCCACTTTAAAACCGGTAGTAAAAAAAGTTGTATTTCACCACTGGTCATGACTGATTCTTCTTCTGCCTTCCTGATCCTTTTCTTGCACCAAAAGCATAGCTGAGAGCAACCTAGAGTTCCCCAAGTTTTGATTTTTCTCCTTATATCGTTAGTAGTTCTCACCGTTTTGTAACAGTATAATTTGTCTCACTTGAGAAATCTTACAATTTGTTCTCTCACATCCCTGATCCTTCTCTCTGACAGGCAGGATGCTTCATGAGCTGATAGGTGCCATAAAGAACATGTTCAGGAGCTATTTGTAATATTGAAGTGACTTTTACGTAACTCGGCATTTTGCAGAATTCAATTTAGGGATCAGTTCTTTGGATCCGGAGCAAGAAGAGTTCTTCAGAGCAAGCATGGATGTATGTGCCTCCTTTAAAACGTTGCTTCTTTTGCTAGGGTTGCACAGCAGTCATATAAAATCCTAGAGAAATGCATGGTTCACTTAAGCAGATTCCAGCAGGGTGCAACAGGATGCTTCAGAGTGTGCTAGTGTTTTGCTTTTTTTAACAATCTTTATTAAATTTCAATTTTATAAAATACACAATAAAAACATAACATCACATACATACAAAAAATTAAACTGACATATAAATTACGTAAAACCCTATATTATTGGCTTATTATTACATTTTTGTTTCTACAACTGCAATATCATTTTCTATTTCTATTACATTAAATCTATTTTCGATGTATTTCATATCTTTTTATTACATAGTTTTAGATTTACCCAATCCATTTACCCAATCTATTTCTCCCAAACATTGTAATATTCTGTTTCCTGTCTATCTTTCAATTCCATTGTCAATCTATCCGCTTCTGCAGTCTGGTAATTTTTTTTGTATCATTTGTGTGTTAGAAGGTAAGTTCGGAAGTTTCAAATTTTGTGCTAATGATAATCTT
Organism: Calamaria suluensis; assembly: GCA_032468135.1. NCBI lineage: Eukaryota > Metazoa > Chordata > Lepidosauria > Squamata > Calamariidae > Calamaria > Calamaria suluensis. The sequence goes on along the minus strand of JANHFP010001868.1, from coordinate 88,538 downwards.
GTTGCTGTTAAAAGATGTATAATTAGGTGGTACATATTTTTATATATACAGAGTGTGTTAGTGTTAATTCAGTGCATCTCCTTTGTCCTTGAGGGGTATCCTGTGCTGTTTAGTGTGCAAGAGACTCTGATCTTGTCATTTGTCTACCCTCTTTGTTAAAACGAATAACTCAATAAGAGAAAGATGCTCTCTCTCTCTTATGTAGGGACACACATTTTTCCCCTTGCCTAGATATACTGTAAAAACTTCATTTCTAAAACAAAGCAGGAATGGAAAGGTGGGAAAGAGGTTGCTGAATGGAGGCTGATAAAAGGCAGGATTAACCTTCAGATTATACGCTGGCATTTCTAGGGACAAAGGAAGTCCAGATAAAAGGAAGTGAATGTCTATTTCAAGAAAAAAAAATCCTATTTCTGTAGAATTAGGCAAATACATTTGAGCCATGAACTGATATGTTTGGTAGATCTTTTTTGTTTCTGTGTGCTGTGTTGAAGTCAGGTTGTCTTTCTTTCTGTTTATAAACTCAGTAAATGTATTTTATCTCAGCCTTTTTTCATAGTTTCATAGCATATTCCAGAATATCCAGTAATTTATTTTCCTACTCCGAATCTTCTTGTAATAATACTAATGATTCTTGAAAATCCTTTGTCCCTTTACTGGGACTGTGAAGTGAGAAAATCCTTTTTTATAGTAGACCAGTATCTTGTCTATATTTGGAGCATCACATTATCTTCTGAATTTTATTCTTTTAAGGAATTCTTTTTCACTCTTAAATGTTTCATATTGTGATATTTCAAGCTAAATGAGCATTGTAACAGCTATATTTTACTTACTGCTTGTGAGATTGGTCTTTCCCAATATAGGGGGAAGAGATGTTGATTCCATTCCTGTATTGTTCATGGCCAAGAGGAGGACCTGTAGAAATGATTGGATTTGTGAGCGCTCCAACTCTCTAGTAGCCATGGAGGACATGGGGAGTACATTAACGGAAGAACCTCCTGAAAGGTAGTTGTTGGTAGAGTGAACTATCAAGTCTCCAATCCAAACAAGAACATTTGGGAGTTTCAGTTTTCAGTTGTATGGGCTTCTCTAGGTTCTGTTACAACTCAGAGCCTGTTTCAGCCATTAGGTCCTCAACACTGCATTTGAATTCTTCAAGGTTGTTTCTGAGTTCAGTTTACCCTTTAAAAAGATCAAACTTATCTATTTGAATTTCATTTTATTTAAATATAAAATAAAATTGCCATTTTCAAATGTTTAATATAAAAGCATTTATATTTTTATGGATTTGAGTATATACCGCATAAGATGCACTTTTTTCCCTCCTAAAAGAGGCTGAAAATTTGGGT
>JANHFP010001868.1:64676-75776 GCA_032468135.1 Calamaria suluensis | reverse complement strand
AAAGAAAGAAGGAGGGAGGGAGCGAGTACAGTACAGTACCGTAGTCACCGTAGCGAAGCACGGGTACCTGCTAGTACCTTATATTTAAACTTTTGAAATTCTAAAGGGATAGTAGTAAGCAGCAGCAAAGGTTAAGCAGGAATCTTATTGAAACAAAATGCACTATGAGCTTCATCAATGATAAGGGAACATTTATCATATCTGCAGATGACATAACGCTGGGCAGAATGATTAATACTCTAGATCAAATAAAGAATATTAAAAATGAACAAGACAGATATTTATGTATTTAGTAATGAAATATAGGAAACTACAACAGGAGGGCAGGGAGAAAGAGGAGAGAGGGAGAGAGATTTTCTTAGGTCCTATTATAATTTAAAAGTACCCTTTTTCAAACAGGAAAACGTACAGGTTTATTACCATGCCATTTTTCTTTTTAAAGTTTCATTAATGTGTATTACAACATAAAATACAATGAAAATAAAGACTAAATGGGGGAGTGCAGGTTCCCAGAGAAAAGGGAAAAAAGGTGTTGACTTCCAACTGTTTCCAACACAGTAAAATGATAATATAATTATGACCTCAACTTTGTACATTACCTATAATTATTACAAACCCATCTATAACTACACAGTTATTAAACCTTTAAACTAAATTCTAAATTTCTTTTTCTTTCTATTTCAGGCATAAAAAACAGCAGCCATATCGAAATAGAAACAAGACCAAATACAATCTTTGTTTAAAACAGATTGCCACCTTGATCAAATCCCCCCCCTTTTTTTTCCCCTCACTGTTGTGGGAAATGGTATATATTCCTATTTACACTTCTTAATCTTTCTAAACTATCATCATCTACATTAACTATTCTAACCTTAAAGAGAAAAGTATTTTATATTCCTTTTAGGACTCTAAACCTTTCTTTTAAAAATCATATTCATAATTAAAATCAATTAGTTCCAATGCATGTTTTAAACTTTAACATGCATACTTTCAAATTCACTTTCAATAATACAAATTTTAGAAATTGCTCAACTGTTATATATAAAAAAAAATGAAAGGTAAAAAAAATATATTCGCAAACCTACTTTATAAGCACAAAATAATGCACTGGAACTATTTAATTAATTACATATGTAATTAAATCCATCCTAACACCAATTAACTTATTAAATTTAAGCCACACGTTACAGCTTGTTCTCATAAAATATTTTTTCTTCTTTTGAAATTCTATTCAACAAAAATATGAAATATGACTTTTAAAACAATTATGTAAAAAATGTCCATTTCCATGTTGATTTTGAAGTGGAGTTTCCAAACTTGTGTCTTGGGAATTGTAGATTTACTTGTAACTCTTCTTCTTTCAGTGCACTAGGGAGCTTGTAATTAAACCATCTTCATAGTAGGACCTGTTTGTGTTGAATTTATATTCCAAAATTATAATTAAGTCCTTTACATTGTCAAAAACCTGTGCAGTAGCCACAGTGGTTTGGTAACTTTCTGCAATTTGTTGATCACTGGTTACACAGCCTTGTTCCAATTATTTAACTAATTTGTTACTCTTTCATGACATCTTTGGAACATAGGTAGTTAATCTATAGGGTGAATTGTTTTGTTTAAATACTCCTTCAAATTAATTTTTGCAATCTCTATCTGGTTTAGATTCCTTCGATGTTGCTTCATCTTCTTCTATTCTTTAGCTCCCTCTAATGGTCAAAGAATAAATCTTTTTTTTAAAAAAAAAGTTTTTAATAGATCAGCTGGTCAACCAGAATCTATTAAAATTGGAAGACTTTCTCCTCCCACATCATACATTCCAAAACTGCAAATTATAGCTCCCAAAGTCAAATAAAAGTGACAAACTAATAGAAATGACCAAATAAAACTCCTTATGTTTCTTCATAAAAAAATAGGGAAAAAAACACTTCCTTATCTTACCTCCAGCAACCCTATCAATATCCATGAAATGGTGCAGATTTTCAAAAAGGGTTAACAGACTATCACTGAAAAGTGACTTTTAGCTTAATGAAGAATCAAAGTATTTAAAACATGAAAGGCGAGACTTATTGTCCGTTTGAAAAATAAATTCCAAAATGGCTGCTTCTTCAACAATGAAGTTACCTGCTTCCCAATTTATGGGTGACTCACCTGGCTACTTAGGAGCATTGCTCAAGAGTTTTCTTGCAGATCGCCACTGCAAGAAATGTTGTCTGAGGCTCTTCCTAAACCAGGAGAACTTATGGAACCCAGTACCCTTCGTATATTGAAAAAAGCTTCAGTCCAAAGGAGAGCTTTCCAGACAGGTCAGTCAGCTGTCTTCACTTGAAGTCCCTACTATGATATGCTTATATTTATTGGACTTTAAATCGGACTTTAAGTTGTACTTTTAAATTCTGGTGGTTTTAGTGTTCCCCTAGATTACTGCTGAGTCCAATCTGTCATGCGTGCACCACTGGTTGAGAATCACTAGCAAGGGTTTGCGTGGTCTTATGGTCAACAAATGACCATAAGAAATGTATCTAAATTCTGGCAATGCTGTATGTATAAGTGATTGCATGTATAAGTGACTGCTAATAAATCCCCCAGAACAGATGGAAAGCATTTGGATGTGAAAATATAATGTAGGAGATGAGGGTGGGCTCAAATGCATCATCAGTCTCAAGTCCCTTTGCACCTACAAGAAATCTAAATCCAGCCCACCTTGAATTCCATTGACTCTTATATACCACCAATTTGCTATGATCATTAGTCAGATTCTTGTAGAGAGCAGAAGCTTGCAATAAACCTTTACATTCATTTTGAACTGCCTTCCGATTTCCCACACTTGACATATAGGTTGGTTCACCCTGGCCTCTTCACACTAGGTAAACCAGGACGGCCCCTCAGGCCAGATCCAGCCCACAGGCCTTGAGTTAGACACCCCTGACATAGATGAATGATTTAGTATTTTGGTTAGGAGATGAACGAATCCATGAAGGGTTTTTTTTATTGGTTAGATTAGACTAAGTTGTAAAAGAAATCTCTGAAGGTATGGTGCATATTTATCCTATGTCATTTTTCTGGAGCCAATTAAAATTGCATTTATGAATGGATTCAATTGACCTTTGCCCGATCTTGTATAATACAATGAGTTAGATTTGTATCATAGTTAATCTGATTGACCAAAAACAGCAGGGTTGTTTAATGTTTTTGACATGACTTGGTCCAAAGATAAGCTGCTATTGTCAGGTGAAGAAGGCTGTATTCATTCATCACCCTACTCTAAATTATGAATGAGCTTTCTTAGTTTAGGTTTATGTTGGTATGTTTAGTTTAGTCCAGAAATAACAAAATGGAGGTATGGCGAAAAACAGACTTTACTTTCAAAAACTATTCAGTTTACCCTTTGAGTGCAAATAATCCCTTTAGTTACAAGTAGAGAAGTAAATTTCTTATAGTCACATGGACTAAAAGAAAAAATAAAATAAAATAAAATGTAGCTATTGACAATCGGAGATTTCTATAGTAGAGCAGAGCTTACACGAAGTATAACAAAAGAACTTTGTTTGTCTTTGTTGCCCACTAAGTAATATAAGTGAAATAAATAAAAATGCCATCTGGAGTCCTTGGTGCTCTCTGAGCTTGGTTGTTTGCTTGCAGTCTATAGAAAATGCTCTGGGAATTTAGAAAGAAGATCAACTGCAAACAAGGGTCCCCATGGAACTGACAGCATAATAAAACATGAAATGCACTTTCTATCATACCTACATCAAAACGACACTGTCATTTAGCAATGGGGATTTTCTTCTGTATTAAAGTAGACCAGGGATAAATCTCCTCTGAGGTTTGTAACAGTGGTCTTGTTCAGGTAAGTAGATGATTTGAAATTTGCAAACTGACATGCTGCATAATCCAATTGGCCATCTACATGTAGAATCCTTTGCTTCAAAATTAAATTGGCCTGCTCTAACCCCAGTGAACATTCCAGAAAAAGCCATTGAAATTCAGTTTCCTAAAATAGCATTTTTTCCTAGGAGGAGTCAAAATTATCTTTAAAAGATAAAGAGGCCAATCCAACTAAACTGTGTAATAATTTCAAACCCAACGTTAAAGATTAGAATCCAATTCAACTCTACTGATTCCTGCTTCGTTATTGAAGCACTATATTTGTAATACAACAAGACAGCTAGAACATATTGGATGTAAGTAGCTTAACGTAAGCATTTTGGTAGCCAATTCAGGCCATAGAAACCACTACTAAACATTTAAAGGTTTAAACTTGCTTTGCCAGTTCTGTTACTTGGCATTTTAATAGCTTTAAGTCCTCCTTATTTCAAAGAAATAAGAAATATGCAAAGCTCTTTTAAGGCCAATACTGCTACCATATCCTCAGCAAATGAGTGAATTGATATGTTATAATGTACTTTAGGAAGGTAGAAATTTTAGCCTGCTTAAATTGGCCATCAATGAATTTATATAAAAGTTAAATATTATCAATACCGTGACTTACCCTTATTCATTGGTATTACTTTGATTAGATGTCTTTAAGCATTACATCTGACTTATACTAGAATGTCCCCTTACACTTAAAATATTAGTAGAAACAAACTTTTGTCATTTATGGAATCATTAAATTTGTGCCATAATTTAGTGCTTGAGATCAATCAAATGCAAACTTTAAATCAGTTTATTTATTTAGCATATAATCGTGATGGCGAACCTATGGCAGGCACATGAGCCAACAGCCAGGTCAGCTCCACTATGCATGCCCGTGCACCTCCTGCCGGCCAGCTGACTTTCAGGTCAAGATTTGGATATGGAGATGTGTGTGCATGCATGAAGGTGGTTGCACACACATACATGGCGGGGGCAGTGTAGTGCCCCCTATACCCCATTTATGGTTCTAGGAGGCTTTAGAGAGGCCTGCTAGCAACAAAACCGGGTCAAGCGTGTATGCATGGGGGTGTCACACATGTTCTAACTGTTGTACAAACCACCAGCTCGTCTCCCCACTGAAGTGGTACCTATTTATCTATTCACATAGAACTTGCTTTCGAACTGGTAGGTAGACAGAAGCTGAGGCAAGTGATAGGAGCTCACCCTGCTACACAGTGCTAGAACCTGAACTGCTGGAGCAGAGACTATCTCCCTGTTGAGCCATTGTGCCTATTTTTAAATCAGTGAAAGACATAAATAGATATGAATCAAATCTGAAGCAGTATGGTCTAGTGACTCTAAAGAAAATCTACCTGTCCAGAACCCTACCTGTTTGTCTCTTAGGAGGAATTCAGATTTATCCAATCTAGGAATTTAATCTGCAAATGTTTAATATGCATATGACTGATCTAATAGGGTAGAAATTGACAAGGTCATTGTCAGCCCCATGTGCAGCCATGCGTTGGAGCTGCCATTCAGACGGGCGCAGGGGTTCTGACGGTGTGATGGTTCCAGGGTCCAGCTTACCAGCAAGCAAGGTTTCCTCTATCTTCAGCCTGGGCTCTTTGTTTTGGCACCAAACTCTGGAGGCGCCGTCTGATGACATCATGGCTGCCTCCTCTGGGCATTCTCTGCGGGCAGGTACTAGCTGGTGTGCAGGCATTGGAAGCCCAGCGTTGTGGCTGGAACTGTGAGAAGGTATGGGCTTGACTGTGAGTCTTGCCAGGACTGGGTCCTGGGATAGCTGGCTAGCCATGATTACGGAAGGACAAAGGAATAGCCTAATTACACCTTGGATAATGAGTGGGTGGGGTTGAACTACGGGTCACCTCAGTAGTGTAGGCTTTATAAGGTGGTGGGGAGCACAGAGCATTTGCTCCAACAATCATGTAGTTGCTATGAAAGTCAGTTTGTACCAGTAAAATAATTCAAACCAGCTGTTTTGTGTGGAGTCTTCTTTAATACTTCAGAACCTGAGAGTCATCCCTTTTGCCTCCCTATAGATAGAATTGTGCTAGTTGAGTCCCAATCCTTCACAATGTTGGTAGAATTATCTTTGAACCTGATTAAGGAAGCTAGTTGCACGAGTTCATATTATTTTTCATAATTTCATAAATAATCTGATTGCACTGCTTATTTGATTTAAGAACATTGAACTGGAGGTCATGTGGTTAAAGAGGTCAAATTTATCTCCAAATCTAGAAAGTGGGTCTCTATCGGGGCATTCAACGTAGTGAATTGTTTTTCTCAAATTCCAGCCAGTATATGAGAGGGGCAGACAGAAAACATCATTCATACAGTTACAAGTATTGACCAAAATTCCTAATTAGAATAAATTAATAAATGGGAAAATAAAATAAATTGCTTAGCTTTAAGGAACAGGAACTTTTGGGTTATTCAAGTAATTACACTTACTTGTCATTTGCTGAAGATTCTTTTTAGTATGAAATTATCTTTAGATAAGTTCACAGCATCATAACTCTGCAAATCTATTACTATTAACTCTATAATCTATTATTATTAACTATTAATAGTCTGTGAGGGGGAAGCAATAGTTAATAGAAAACTTTTTAAATCTTTCAGAGCTATAGGATAAATTTCCCTGGTTTTCTAGTCCATGTTAATGATATACGAAGTTATAGAGTGTATTGATGTTCTAGTTTAATTAATTTGGAGTTAAAAGAATAATTTTATGAAAGTTTATGTTGTTTTCTGGGTTCAGTTATGGTAAGTATTAGTTGAATTTGTTTTGGGAAGTTGTTGAATTAAACAACACGTTCAACTAATAATTGAACTCAGAAAACAGCAGAAACATTCATAAAAATTATTCTCCCATTTTGTTGTCAACTGCAAATTTAATGCAAAATCATTTATTTCAGACTAATATACATTTGCTACCAAAAAATGGTATTATAGCTATTAATGCATTCTTGTTTGGATAGTTCAGCCAAATGCTTCATTCATGTTTCCAGATAATTGGATTGTCCTTTATAAATATAGAGTTTGAAGGACATAAATATTTTGCAAGACGTACATATGATGTTACAGATGGCCTTTATTTTTGGATCACCAAGTATAAGGTTTAAGCATCCAGATAAAACGTGTTATCTTTTTTTGTTTAAAAAAAAATAAGTGAAAACATTTCACCATAACATTTTTGGATACGTATTTTTAAAATGTTCTGTCAGTACATCCTGCTGTTTAATATGAAGAATAGAGTTCATGGCTGCTGTTTTGTCTGTCACCTTTGTCTTTAACATGACAGATTTTGCTGAAAATGTTCTTAGTAGGATGACTTGACCTTTGAACAGAAACCCTCTGTTCAGTTTTACCTCAAAGATGGGCAAGGGTTGTTGCCGTCCTGCATTTGCTCATCCTCCTTACAAAAGAGAGTTAGTATAAAAATTGTGACTGCCTCTATGGTATGGCTGGCAGCCTTCTCTGTACTGTTCAGCATTTATATTTCTACAAAGGGGCTTTGTGCTCTGTTGAAAACAACAGTGCTATATTAAATAGGAATTTAGAAGCCGGAGGGGTTTACTCAAACATGCAGTAAATGGCAATACAACAACAAAAGATGACTGTTTTGAGTAGATAATCTGATTAGTAAATATTTACTTCACCCAAAAAAAGCTGTTGCAATATTTGAGATCAGAATACAGTTTACCAGTTGAGTAAATGCACTGTCCTAACTAACCACATTCCCTTCAGCTTTTAAAATTATATTGTGTAGAGCAGTATTTCCTAAAACGTTGCTTTTAGACCCATTGGGGGAGGGGGTCCTCCAATACCTTTTCAGGGGCCATGAAATCAAAATTATTTGCCAGAAACTGGAGGTATTTTCAAAAATGTAAATTAATGTCACTCTTTTGATTATCTTTAATTTTATTTGAAAAAATATAAGGTTCTTTTCATTAAAATGTTATATATACTGGGTTTAGTATTATTTTTACAGTATTCAATAAATAAATATTCTACAAATACATCAATTTGAATACAGTAATTATTGAAAATATAACATATGCAACAAAAGTTCTTGCAGGGTCCTTCATAATTTTTAAAAATGAAAAAGAGTCTCAACTATTTTTTAAAAAAGGTTTAAGCAACATTGCTGTAAAGTAGAGATGTCAAACTGGCAGCGCGCAGGCCAGATGCATCATGTGCAGGCTACATCCAGTTCTGTGAAGGGAAAAAAACATAGTGATACATCAGGTGATGCAGCAAGTTTGACATTCATGCTGTAAAAATGCGGTCAAACTAACCACCAGTGGTCCATGAGAAAACTTTGGTGGTCCTCAGAAAAATTATTAGCATTTTTTATATTGCACTAAATCAGAGTTCCTCAAACTATGGCCTGAATATTTGTGTTGCTGGCGAGAAACCCCTTGACGTGAGTGACATTGAGTTGGCCACGCCTACCCAGCCAGACATTAGACAAATCAAATTAGTGGTCTGTGGGATTTAAAATTATGAATTTAGTGGTCCCTGAGGTCTGAAAGATTGGTGACCTCTGCTGTAAAGCATCAACCAGAGAGAGAGGCAAAACAATCAAGCATGCATGCTGGAGAAATAAAGTTTAGAGTTCATTTACAGAAAGATGGTGGTTGCCATTTGGTACAGTGGGTTTAATTGTTCTAGTCTAGATTGTTTAAAAGCAAGTCAGGTTTGAAAATTCCAAAAAAGGGTGTTTCTGTATAAAACATTTACTTAAGTAGTTTGTAGAAATTAGCATTCTAATTTCTACACAGTTTAAACTGGCCCAGAAGCAAAAAATCAGTAGATTATTGATATCTTCTTTTCAACAGACATATACAGAGAAAAGCAGTATCTCTTCTGATAGTGGGATGGTAGATGAAATATGTATCTCAGCTCTCTACAGAAGCTGCATTCAAAATACGTGTTAGTCAGCCAATATATTGCGTTCATTAATTCCTCATATAAATATGCAAGAGGGAAATGGAAAGAGAAACGTATTCTGCCGCATCACCGCCATCTTTCCCTATGTTCAGTGGGAATGTTTCATATTAGGATTCCCTTAGAGTTAGCTATATGGCTCATTTCTTTATTATTTTATCTCAGTTGTAGAAAGTGCTTTTTACCACTTTAGAAATTCTACTTACGTTATTACTCAATACATACTCCATCGATTTTAATATTATATGGTTTTGTAGTTCCCTTACAGAGAAGAGAGGATGAGGTAGGGCTTGATTCATGTCTTGTACCAAGAAATAAATTTTAAAGGAAAATAAGTGCTGCATTGTACCATATCATTAAGCATTCACAGAAAGTACCTAGATCTGGAATGCCCAAACTGAAGTCTGTGGGTATCATAGTGCCCACAATCCCCTTCCTTTGCATCAAGTACACCCTTCCCTGTTCCACTTTCTCAATGTTTCAAATATTGTGTCCTTGTATTTCACACAGGCCCTATTTGTACAAAATAAATAAGAAGTTGACTGCAGACCCCTGTTTGGTTGATAGATCGAACAAGAGCAACCAGCAAAGGCATGCTTGACTGTGACATATCCAGGTGGAGATGGGCGTTTAGAGGGCACGCAAGATGGTGCTTCTGGTGAACCAATGTTAGATGTAAGCAACCAGAACCACTCATGAATAACCTCAAGCAGAAGCTTTATTGTTAGACACCTGTGTTACAGGAATCTTGCCAGACTGACTGAAATTCAGGGGTGAAATGTAAAATTTGTTGCTACCGGTTCTGTGGGCATCGCTTGGTGGTGGGCGGGTCATGTAACTGGGTGGGCATGGCCATTTTTTTTTATTTTAAAAGCATGTTTCTAACTAAGTATTGGCTGGATTAGGTAGAAACACATGCCTTTAAATTAATGTAGAGAGCCTCCAGATCACAGCAGCCGGCACGATTGTGGGAGGCTTTTTTTCTCCTTCATTTTAAAGGTATGTGTTTCTACCTAATCCAGCCAATACTTAGATAGAAACATGCTTTTAAAATGAAGGGGGGGAAGCCTCTCACAATCGCACTAGCTTCTGCAATCCTCGGAGGGGAAGAGGGGCCAGGGATTTTGGCTACCGGTTCTTCAAACCACCCACCACCATCGCTACCGGCTCAGCCGAACTGGGAGCATTTCACTCCTGCTGAAATTGCTTGGGAAACAGTTTTTGCTGGAAATGAGTCTGGAAAGAGTGAGCTTCCCTAGTCCCAGAGTAAAGCTCAGCATTTCCCAATAAACAAAAGAAGGCCAAATAGAATCGAATCTGGAAGGAACTTCTGATTCAAGGAATTGGTACAAGGCTAATTTAAATAAGAAGCTAGGGGCCTGGGATTTTCTGGATGAGGGTTACATGGCTAAGATATAAGCAGGGACACTCATTAACACTCATTACACTGTCATTCATCACACCTACAGAAAAGGTGTATGGATCCTGTTCCTCTTAGCACATTTCAGGGATAGGCAGAGTAACTTTTAAGCTTTGCTTGATACAAGCTGCCAATGATCAGCAGAAATCATAAACACATAGTACCAGTTCTATTTCAACTTCTGGAATGACAGTAATTGCCGTTTTGTCTTGAAAAGCAAAATTCTCCTTTTAGCAACTCAAGTATTTTAAATAGCTCAGACTTCCTCAATTGATTATTTATTTTCCTTTCAAGGTTCATATCCTTGACAAAATTAGAATGACAGTTATTTAAAAGTATAGCAAAAATGATGATCGGTCTAAGTACTACTGTTGATTTTTAATATCTTTGCCAATCAAATCCTTTTCAATTAATCAAATTGAATAATAAATTTGACATGGACAACATTAGGATTAGTTCTGAGAAATGAGTTTGTATTTCTATTTACACATATCTGTTTCATCAGAAATATTCTATTTTTTTTTCTACGTTCTTTCAAATTATTGCTTTGCTGAAACTTCAGGAGTTTTTGAAATCCAAAGATCACATTTAATTGTTTTTTTCTTTATCAGTGGTATGATGGTTGTGATTATTTATATTATTATGGTTACTCACATAATTAGTCAGATGTTTAGACTAGAGTTGGCATTTTTGATACTTATCAAGTATTTCCCAAAGAACTGAGGTAGGCATGGGTTTGTCAAAAACAGATCATGCCAGACAAACCTCATTGCATTATTTGACAAAGTGACAAAACTAGTGGACCAGAGGAATGCAGTTGATATAATATACTTGGATTTCAGTAAAGCATTTGA
>JANHFP010001868.1:15083-26225 GCA_032468135.1 Calamaria suluensis | reverse complement strand
CGGCATAACTAAATGCCAAAGGCGCACGGAACGCTGTTACCTTCCCACCAAAGGTGGTCCCTATTTTTTCTACTTGCGTTTTTTTAATGCTTTCAAAACTGCTAGGTTGGCAGAAGCTGGGACAAGTAATGGGAGCTCATTCCGTTACGTGGCACTAGGAATTTGAACTGCTGAACTGCCGACCTTCCGATTGACAAGCTCAGCTGTCTTACCCACTGAGCCACTGTGTCCCATATTGCAGCATATCCATGGTCAAAATTCAGACGCTTGGCAACTGGCATATATATATGACAGTTTTATGGTCTGACAAGCAAAGTCAATGGAGAAGTGAGATTTACTTAACAACTGTGTTATTAACTTAACTGCAGTGATTTAAAAACTGTGGCAAGAAAGGTTATAAAAGGGAACAAAACTCATTTAATAACTGTCTTGCTTAGTAATGAAAATGTTGGGCTCAATTATGGCCGTAAGTCGAGGACTACCAGTATAATAAGAGAGACTCATCATGGTTATTTAATTGTTGAGGTATTCTCCATCCTATATATATTTGATGTGGAATGAATGTTTATTGAGAGAAATGTTTTCTTCACTATCAATATAATCTGCCATTGTATAACTGTAGAGAATCCTCATGCTTATTGAAAGTGGCAAGTTTACCATTACTTACATACCTTTAACACTGGCTGCAAGTGAATATTGCTTACATTCCATCCATATTCCTCCACAATTTGAACTTGCAAACCTTTAGAACATTTTGCTTAGCAGGTTATTCTTTTCTGTTTCCCCATGCTTTTAGTGTCCACTTTGTGCTTGGTATTGAGAAGATTGCTGTACCCATTTATAGGTGTGTGACAATTACAGGTTTTCAAATGAATTATTGTGAAGTGTGTTAAAAGATATCTAGTAAAAAAATTTGAGTGTGGCCACCATGTAAAAAGCACCTTGTAAACAAGTAGACGGCCATCATACTTAGATAAACTCTGAACTAGGTGATTAAAATAGGCTGCCTGGGGCTCCTTTTGGAAAGCAGTTCGAAATTATAGATTTGGCAGATTAGATCAGCCAAAATAGTGTTGGGCTGTGATACGTATATCAATTAGCATCTGGGCTCAATTTAAAGTCCTGGCTCTTATCTGTCAAATCTAATTCAATTGGAGCCAACTTATTCCAAAGACCATCTACTGACTTTCTATTATTTTAAAATAATAAATACACTTGCTGTATTCATCACATGAGGAGATTGTCTGGGTCCCACTATCAAAAGTGAACCAGTTCCTTATTTCAGTTTATAAGTTCTTTTACTCAAGGGCCAAGGTTTTGGAGGCTTTCTTGGTGATGACTCTCAGCTGGTAAAACTCCCTTCTCTGATAGAATAGACCAGCTTCCTTTATCTTCTTCCTGTTCTTTTGTCTGAAGAATTCTGTAGTTTACCCTGTGTTTTGGTTTTTTTATGACTGATTTAAGGGAGTGCGTAGGTGTGTATTGTTAAAATAGTTTTTTTCCCCCTGAAAGGTGTGCATCTATTGACTGAAAGGCAGGATTAGCAATATTATAAGTAAATAAACAAAATAATGTCATTGGGTATCTTGCTATTTAATACGTTTCTTTTCTGTCTCTTCTTAAAGTATATGCTTTTGAAGTATCACAGCCACAAAGCCTTTCAGAGGTTGCCTATTCAAGCAAGTAGACATTTGGCCTCTCTTTTCTTTCCTTTTGAAATGCACACCTGAAAGTGTGTTTCAAGCAATTTACCTCTTTCATGTGTTCCTTATTTAATCCAAATAAGTGTGTGACATGAAAGCTAAAAAGCAAAGTACACCATAATGCAATTAGTTCCTGTGATGTCTACAGAACGTTTTAGAAAGCCCATCTTTTTACAGTGGACAACGAACATATCAGATAATTGAAGCTAAAATAAATGTTCCTGTGTTCTACCTAAGACACAAAGTTCCTTTTACCATGGCTCTGAATTTCCGAAGCAATTATTTATATCTTCAAGACCACCAAAATTTAGCATTCCGAAACGGAAAAATAAGTCTGTTATTAGGAATTTTTTTCTTTTAACATTCAACATTTAATAATTAATCAGGAATTTTATTGGGCTATTTCTTCTCTATTTTTGAATTCCTTCATTGTACCCCAAAATTGTTAGGCACTGCAAGTTAAAATTTGTAGCTTCTTTCCAACTGAATCAGTACTAGTTTGGAAGTGTGTTTGCCTTCTGACAGATAAACCTATTCATTAAGAACTAGGAATTGTGAACCATGTTTTGATGGGAGACAGAATAAAAGAGTTTTTTTGACTGAAATAGGATATTCTGTTTAATCTAGCCAACATGATATTTCCTCCCCAAATACATATACATTAGAACACACATATTTTGGACTTCTTTTTCTGTTGGAACCTATCTAGATATCCATGTGGTAATAAGGTCTGTATTGTTGTTATATTTGTGTATTTATTTATATGATATTTATATAAAGCTGTCTATTTGCTTGGATCATAGAACCCTACTATTTTCTGCTCATTTCTTTTAATACCCCGAAAAATAGCCTGTACAGACTTGGTGCAACTTCTATTGTCTTCATGTCTTATTAGTTCAGTTTTAAAGATTCTTATGCAATAAGGCCTATTTAACGTCTCAATTGACTTTTGGAGAAAGTCTATTCCTTCAAAAATGGATTTGCCTTTTCATTTTTGGAATAGGGACAATGCAGAAAAAATCCCATCGTGAAATTATGCCCCCCAGATAGCTAAAAAATTGATTTGGGCAAAGTCAGATAACTCTGATGAGTAATAAATGGTATTAGGGATGAATTATCTAATATCTTACACATTGATAGTAACATTGCAGAAATTCTATGGTGGTACATACTGATTGTCAAGGCAAGTAATTAAATTGGGAGTAGAAGTGTTCTTTTCACAGCTGCCTTAAGGTAACAATTGTTGGATTAATCATAGTACCTTCCAAACAATAAAAATTATATTTAGCTTGCTCTTTCTAATATTGGCCTAGTTCAGGGGTGTCAAACTGGCAGTCTGCGGGCTGGATGCATCATGCATAGCCAACACCCACCCTGGTTCTGCAAAGACAAAAAACATCACGATGCGTCACAATCCAGCCTGTGATGTGATTGAGCAACCCGTGGCCTAGTTAAATGCAATATAAAACTATACAAAAACATGCAAAGCACCAGAAGGATTCTGTGGGTATATGTCTAATTTCAATATGTTTTCTTCCATTCTCTGGCAGACACTTTCCATTTCCAAGACAGATAATCAACCACAAGGATTAGCGACCAGTGTAAGGTGGGGACAGACACCCATCAATCAGTCTACTCCCTGGGATACAGATGAGCCACCATCTAAACAAATGAGGGAGACTGAAAACCCAGGTATACTTTCAGCCTTATTTGCAATTCTGCTGGAGAAAATTGTTGAAAGCAAATTCAATACACTCTTTCCAATTCTAATCTAAATAAGGCTTTATTGTGAGTTGTTTTTTTTTTTTAATATATCACAACTGGCTTTGCTTTCTAGTTATAAAGACTCTTCAGGTTACTCCTGTGGCCTATGCCATGGCTAATACAAAAGTATTAAAATGCTGCAAATTTGTTAAAGTTCTTTCTTCTGCCCTTTCTGTTCCTGTTTATCCTGTGCCAGAATAATAATGAAATCCCCCTGGTTTTTAGGTTTAGGTCCTTTGGTTGTGGTGTTGTCTAGATACATTTAATACATAAACTCTCTTTATGTGTCCAGAGCCACCTGAAATATTTTCCCATTTCCTGACACATCCAGCTTCGCCAGGCGCCTAATTATAACCTCTTTGTAGTGGCTGGAACATGGTTATTGCACAGACTGAGTGTTTGTCAGGGAGCCACAAAAACACATTGGAGAAAGAGGTTAATTTTCTTGGAAGCAGAAGATTACAGAAAACTGTAAACATACTGTCTTGCACGTTGATCAGGATTTTTAACGCTGACGCTTTCCTGTCATATTATAGCATTTACTGCTTTGCACTTACCATTTTGGACTGATGTCAGTCCACCCCTCTCATTACAAGTGAGACGGGGACAGACTCAACAGAGTCACATTTGCAGAGGGAGCTATTTTGGGGACTGACCTTTTGCAAAAAATTGTTCTTATTGCTAGCTTTCCTTTTTCCAGGTACAGCTCCATGGGTTACAACAGTTGCACCAGGTAGCCAACCAACTCTTATAACTCATTCTTACGGGATGAATCAGCCACCGACCTTCAGCCCAGCAGTCAACGTCCAAGCCCCTGTCATTGGAGTCACACCCTCACTCCCTCCACATGTTGCCCCCCAGCTTCCATTAATGCCAGCTCATTACCAGCTTCCGCAGCAGCCTTCACGGCCTCTCAGTAACATGGTTGTGAATCTGCAGAGCCAGCCTTTGTACACAAACAGTCAACCCATTACTATGTCTTCTATGACTGGGGTTGGTCAGGTGACTCACCCAGGCCATGGGGCAGTAGGGAATGGTCACATGACTTGTCCTATCCTGCCTCCACCACCACCTGCTTTGCCTTCAGCTGCCCTACCTAATAGTGTTCCAGCCACCAATGGGCAGGCTACTCCTCAACTTCCTCCTAACCCGACGGGCAATCAGGACAACACAAATGGGGTGCAGATGCTACGGACTGTTGGTGTGGGGAAATACGAGTTTACAGATCCATGGCATCCAAAAGGTAAGTCAGCCCAAACTCTTCACATTTTTGGTAACCAGTACCTTCAAGGATATGTCCACTTTGTGGAGGGTAATAAGATAGTAATATTGAAGTTCTGCCAACAGCCGGAACAAGAGGAAGTCCTGCCAATTAATGTGTCTTATCATGTTGACAGTGTTGCGCCAGCACTCCGACATCTGTTTTCCTGCCTTGTATCTAAGGTAGCTTTTCATGAATTAAAGATGATAAACTGGCTCTTCCAAGAAGACAAGAGGGGGAAATGAGCTGGTTTTAGAACTGAATGACACTTTCCAAAGCATCTTAAATAAGTAGAGATTCACATATTAAGGCGCATGAGGCTGCTGTTGTTCTTTGTCATGGATTTTCTTTTATTTTTCTTGAGAAGCACTTTCTTATAAGCCACACCACCATCTTTCTGATGCTTGTTGTGCTTTTTGAGTTATGCTGTTTCATATGAAGTGTCAGAATTGTTCTTCTTTTAACATTTAGCAGGATTAGGTTGATGTTCCAATCAGCTCTGGGTGCTGAATAGATAATTAAGGCTGGGGGGAAAAATACGGACATCCCATGGTTTTTGCCACTCAAAGTAGGTATATTACATAGCATAGTTGAAATGAGCCTATGTGAAACTTATCAGGTTCTTCGAGTTGATTTAGCTTAACAGCAGCAGGATAAGAAATTCCCCTTAGGTGTGCATCCAATCTTGTTTGGATTGATTCTTGGAAATCAAGAGGGTAAGGAATCAGCAAATGGGCAAAACCAAACCAGATCTGTGTGCTGTGCAGTGTGTTTGTGGTCAGCCTTTGCTCTGTCCCAGATGGATCAACATTCTAGGTAGAGGCCAGTTTTAAATCTATCAAGGGGAAAGGTATACATGTACCAACATATTTGGATAAGGAAACTGAGGTCATGTTGTGTGTGTTCATGTGTATGTGAGATCATTTTGTGTACATGTCTGTTTACAATATTGTGTGTGTGTGTGTGTGTAGCACAATTAAAAATTATGTCTTAACAATGTGAAAGACAAGTGATTTCGCCTTTTAAAAATCTAAAGAGCCAGATATTTAAATTAGTTTTTTTTTAATTTTAGACCCTTACATTGAGGGTTTTTACAGATACATGAAAATATTGGATTTACTGCCAGGTTCTTCCTTGTATTTCTAAAGGTTTTCAACATTATTTTTGTCTAAATAAAAAGAAAGGCAGGAAAATTAATAAGGTTGGAAAAACTATCTCAACAGTTAATAAGAGAGGATCTTTCAAATATTAAAATGCCTTGCTGACAAAATTCAAATGCTAATTTATAATTCATGAAAACTATTTCTGAGCATCAGAATAATTCTGTGTTTTTTTTTCTGGAGATGCTTCTTTAAAAATTGACAGAAATACTAATATTTAATGTCCATGTTCTGGAACCATTTTCAGCTAATGTTTCTCTCCTATGTGCTAAACTTACCAAAATGAAATGATACCTTTCGGTAGGAAGGTCTAACACAGATGTTTTCATCCTTCCAATTCATACCTAGAATCGAAGAGGAACTCTTTTCCTAGAAGGTGTATATCCATGCAGTGAAATGGAGCCAATATTCACATTTACTGATGACAGTCTTAGCTTTATCTATGGTCATAAATTGTAGGGCGGGCAATGGTTTTCTCATGAATTAAAATTTAGGTTCCCAGTTTATAGTCACCCCATCTGATTTATTCTCCCTCATTGAATAATAAGGAGAGATTGAAGAATTCATATACTAATGCCTGAAAAACAAAAGTAATTTATATATTTATTTATTGGAGGATTCATTTCCTTTCCTCCTTAAAAACATGTACTTTGAAGCTATAATTGCACTTGTCAGAGCTAACATCAAACAAGTACATTTATAATCTAGTTAAATAAGAAGAAATCTTCAATTTCACAACTGAGGTCTATACTTAAGCCATGTTTAGAATGAAAACATTAATATAAATTATATTGTGTTCATAAAGAGAGTAGTTTAATATGCCTAGATGTTTTGCATTTTTCAGATCTGATTAATTTCAGATATGTCTGTGGCTGGCTGCATGTACTCAGCAAAAGGGGGCAGTTATGGTTTATGTATACAAACAACTAATGGTTTTACTAACGGTTCTGTGGGCATGGCTTGGTGAGTATGGCAGGGGAAGGATACTGCAAAAACTCCATTCTGTTCTCACTCCTGGAGGAAGGATATTGGAAAATCTCCATTCCCACCCCACTCTAGGGCCAGCCAGAAGTGGTATTTGCCGGTTCTCCGAACTAATCAAAATTTCCAGTACCAGTTCTCTAGAACCTGTCAGAACCTACTGGATTTCACCCCTGGGTGAATCACAGAATGCATTATAAGGAAGTTTGGCTGCAGATGCTTCTTAATTGTTTTTCATAGTCATTATTCCCCCATCTCATATGGAAAAGGAAGCTTCCCTATTATACCATTTGACAGTGTACTTCAGGATAATCCAATTGGTTTGCAATTTCTCAAATAAAAGAATATGTCTTACCAATCAGAATGTAGGATAGTGATGTTTATACATTATTAGGAAACTGTATAAAATTGCACATTTTGTTTTTCCTAATTACATTTCAATCAGATGAATTGTAATCCTGTAGGATCTCCACTAGAATCCACTCAAATATTTTTTTCATAAGCCATTTCTATTTTATATTACGGTAGAATATTTCTTTCAGTGCAAAACAAAAGAATTAACTGGATATCCCATTTGCAATAGGTCAATGTTTTTCCATGGAAAAGTGGAAATTAAGCTTTTTTGGATTCATCTAAATACCTTTAAATATTATTCTGATTGGCTTTAAATATTTATTATCAGAATATATGTTAGTTGAAAATTTAATTGGTTTCTTATAGCTGGTAGTGATGGTGTGGAGTATCTAGATAGGTATTTTAAATGTTTAGCCTTGCTACATTATTGTAATAGTATTTTCCTGTTACATATATTAAGAAATTAGAATTGTATTGATGCAATTATTGGAGCATTTGTGAACTATTTCTCTCTTTTATGAAATGCTTAAAAGTTATTTCTCAGTCATGCTCAGTATTTCTATACCAACAACATTAGAAAATGCTATAGGTAAAGTAAAAACAGCTACATGTGAGTTGAAATAAAATTTATGCTCTTAAAACAAATACTGCCTTCATTAACTACATGGAAAATTAAGCTCAGAGTTCCTTGTTTTCTGTAGTTGCCTGAAATCTAGAGAGACTGAGAAATAACATAGGGTTTAATGTCATTGGGTCACAAAATCTTTCAGGTGCCATAGAGATAGATTTTTAAGTTTCCATAGTTTTGAATCTCTCTTAAGTTAAATTTATCCCAGTGTTAGATAACAACATTAGATAAAATTATGTTTTAATTCCTACTGAAATTAGACTAATTGGTTGCTCTAAGGAATTATTTAATCAGCTAAATAATTTTAAGGACATTGCTTAAAGCATTTTATAAAAACAATGAGGAAATGCAATAGTTCACAGAGAGTATGCTTAGAAATTATTAATCAAACACATGTATGAAATGCTAAAATCAAACTGGTGGTTCCTTAAGATATGTCCAACTGTTTGTCTATTTCACCTTGATGAGCATCATCCTTAGCAACACAGTTCTTTCCCGTTACATTAAATACCTGTCCCAAATGAAGTTTACATTTGTGTTGTGACAATAACTCATTTTTCCAACCGAAAAACTACAGACTAGTGGTTAATGTTTGACACCCAGTATATTCCCAGTAACCCTGTAAGTCTCTCTTCCAAAAGACCCAGAAAATTCACATTTAATTTTACTAACCATGAAAATATCTGTGGTGCAGTGGTTATAGTGCAGTACTGCAGGCTACCTCTGTTGACTGCCAGCTGCCTGCAATTTGGCAGTTCAAATCTCACCAGGCTCAAGTTTGACTCAGCCTTCCATCCTTCTGAGGTGGGTAAAATGGGTAAAATGATTGGAGGCAATATGCTGACTCTCTAAACTGCTTAGAGGGTGCTGTAAAGCAATGTAAAGCGGTATATAAGTCTAAGTGCTATTGCTAGAAAGGAAAATGGGCATATTGTATGTAAGTGTTGTTTGCATGGAAGAATTTTGGATACATATATAATCTTCTTCAAGAACCCTCTGAGTTGAATGAGGTACAGGTACTCCTTGCTTACTTGTTTAGCAACCATTCGAAGTTATGTGGGGGGGAACAGTTTTGTGATCAATCCTTCCCTTTACGGCTGTTGTGGTGTCCCACAGTTACACTATCACCATTGTAGGGTCTTAGATACTCTTTTGCTAAATATTTTTGCTGCTCATGTAATTGTAAGATTTTGTCAATGTTTTTAACACTTCGGGTAGTTTCTTTAAATTTTATTAGCTGCCCTGAATATTCACTGATGTGGAAAGATGGAGAATCTATCAAGTAAAGCAGTGCAAATAAAGTAGAGCAGAAGTATTCCTTTGTACTTCTTTTTGTTTTCAGTTGCTCCATCCAGTAGGTTTCACCTGTATTCAGCTACCTGGGATCCTCTCTATGATGGGAATAGCTTTATCTGTTGAATATAAATAGTGCAGATGGCAAAGTTCAATTGCCTTTTTTTGAAACAAGAATTTATCTAAATTCACGTATCTTTGCATAAATGGGAAGGAAAGCACTGCAGGAGACAGCTAAACCCAATGATTTTTAATGTTTAATGTAAACTATTATAAATAATAATAAATGTATATATAGAGGGCACAAAAAGAGGAACATAGATGGCTCTCCAGAGCTTGGCAGACAGGGTCAGAGATTAGAACCTATTTGCTTCTTATCTATTTCACCAAATGAAATAATTTAAATGTACTTCTTAAATAAAAAAGTCCCTTGTTAAACAGACTCTCCAGTATCCATGTTACCTGCATATTCCCATTTTAAATCCCAACATTTCAATCACAAACATTTTATTTGATTCCTCATATATTGAGGCACAGCGGAATGTGGTGGCTCAGCGGGCTAAGACAGCTGAGCTTGTTGATCAGAAGGTCGGCATTTCAGTGGTTCGAATCTCCTAGTGCCGCATAACAGGGTAAGCTCCCGTTACTTGTCCCAGCTTCTGCCAACCTAGCAGTTTCGAAAGCAGGTAAAAATGCAAGTAGAAAAATTAGGGACCGCTTTAGGTGGGAAGGTAACAGCATTCCATGCGCCTTTGGTGTTGAGTCATACCGTCCACATGACCCTGGAGACGTCTTCGGACAACGCTGGCTCTTTGGCTTTGAAACGGAGATGAGCACCGACCCCTAGAGTCGGGAACGACTAGCACATATGTGCGAGGGAAACCTTTACCTATATATTGAAGCACAACAAGCTGACTACATTCATATTTCTGACCCAATGAATTGCAGAATCTTGCTTTATTAGATTACTATATTTTCTTTTTGGGGGGGGGGGTGTGATAAAATCTCCAGAGGTGGGGATTAATTTAAATAACTGAAACTGTGATGGTGGGTAGCTGCCAAGCTGCCAACAAAAGAGCGGTTCAGTTGAATGCTTTGTTAGCTCCTGGAATAAGAAGCAACGGTAGCACTAGAGAAGATTGCTCCTGAGCATTGTCTCTGTTCCTGCCAAATCTCTGAGGCGTTCTGGATGATCAAGAGGGTAAAGAGATGCCTGGGGCATTGTTGGTGGAGGATAAGAAGCATGCTTGATTAGATACGAGCATGAGCTCAAATTGAAGCCAACTTTGTGGCAGCAAAATTACTTCTTTGCTTTATTGCAGCTGAGGAATGCCAACCAACTGCACCATTTAGAGGTGCACTTCCCACTTGGAAGAGGTAGTCTGGATGGCAAGCTGTGATTAACTGGCAGATTCTTTTATGGATCTAATGGCTTACAGTCACTTTGGCAGCTAGATAGACAAGGTCCACTGAGATGTCATCCTGTGATGTTTTTGATCCTGTGCATCAAGTAGACAAGGCTTTTAGCTTTGCCATTTGTGGACCTGGCCTTTGTCCTCTTCGCTGGTTAAAGTGTCAGGAAGGAAATCCGATGTTGCATACAAGTTACAGTCAGCACCACAGCACTTGAAGAGGGAGGAGGGATAATCAAAAACTATGAAGGAAATGCTGGTTCATCTTCTTAGCAGATTCATTGCTGTTGGTTGAAGAAAACATGGTGGGCGTCACTTACAAACAACTGTAAATGATTATATACACACGTGGTAGCGTATATGGAATGAAATATACATGGGCTTGGAATAGAAATTCTGTTGGCCATCCTCATGAATGATCTCAGGCAAAATTTGGGTGGAGACTGGATACTTGGAACCCTGACAACAGCCATCCTCATCCATCTCTTGGTAGCTCTTTTTTTTTTTCCCACAAAAATTTTATTTGGTTTTACAATTTTTGAATTGGGGTAGGGTAAATAGGGTAGTTAATTTTGTTACAATAAAG
>JANHFP010001867.1:14084-24481 GCA_032468135.1 Calamaria suluensis | reverse complement strand
TGCTGGAGAAGACTCCTGCGAGTTCCTTAGACTGCAAAGCGATCCAAGCGGTCAGTCCTAGAGGAGATCAACCCTGACTGTTCTTTAGAAGGCCAAAACCTAAAAATGAAACTCAAATACTTTGGCCACCTAATGAGAAGGACTGACTCACTGGAGAAGAACCTAATGCTGGGGAAGATTGAGGGCCAAAGAAGAAGGGGACGACAGAGAATGAAGTGGCTGGAAGGAGTCACTGAAGCAGTAGGCATGAGCTTGGTTGGGCTCCAGAAGATGGTGGAGGACAGGAAGGCCTGGAGGAATGTTGTCCATGGGTTGGACATGACTTCGCCACTAACAGCAACAAAATATCTCAGGAAATAGGTAAGGCAGATTTTCAGTTGATTCTTACCTGTGAATTATTCGCCATTCGCGCCAATTTGGATAGTTCCACAAGGTGTTCAGTAAGGATGTTTTTAATGCATTCTCTTTGGGTATTCTCATTTTCCTTCTCCAGAAGAAGCTTGAGAATTACCGTACGCAAAGCCATAATAGGCTCTTGAAAAGCAAAGTCACTATCCTGAAGAAGTTGGGACTGCTTCTGCCACTTCAGATGCAAATTATTCAACTGGCTATTAGTTTCCGACCTGAAAGCGAAGAATAAAACTAAGAAACTTTGACTAAACATTAATAAAGTGTTAGCCACAAATAGTCCTTAGTTTGAAATCTAGGAACAAGCTGTAAGTGGCAAGTGAAAAATTAAAATCTCTGTATCAGAGGTGTCAAACGTCCACCCATTTTAGCAGAGTCACAATATGTCACGTGACAACAACTTGATGAGACACGAAACTAGTTTTTATTTATCTCATTTCTACACTGCCTATCTTATTTGAGTTACTCTAATAAATATCAGCTATACAAAAAGATAAAGACTGCATTTATTCTTATTGGCTGGTTCCAGATTTAATCATGCTTATAGCAGACTCTCTGAAATCAATGCAATGTCTGGTTATATTATTGAGTAAACATTTTACGTTAAGCATGATTATGTGTGAGTCAAGCCCAATGGCAAGAAAATGCTACTTAATGAGCTCTTTAAATTACTCTGGAAAAAGTATAATATACCATTTATATTTTTAAATTTTTACTTAAGCTTACAATGAAGCATCAGATATATAAAACCCTTTGATTTTACACAGGAAAGGCATCAAAAATATCCATGGGACTAATATAATGTATAAAGAAATAGTAAAATACCCAGAGAATAGTTGTCCTACATATTCCAGCTCTCCAATTGTCTGTAGCCTGCAGAGTGTAGGCAGTAATGAATATACAGACTCAAGGCTGCCTTTCAGTAGTTCTTCTACTTCTTTGATTCTACAGATAAAAGAAATAATTATAATCCACTGTTTATAGGCAAACCAACTCAAAGGCAATTAAGCAGAAATTATCTCATTTAACTACAACTTAGAAAAGAAGATAAACTGCATCTTATTCAATAAAACACATGCAAATTATAAGATGATGTTGATGTTCCATACAAAAGAATGACTAATATTATTGTCTTAGATTGCAAAACATTTTTTAAAAGTCAGATTCTTAAGGATTTATGCCTTACTGCCGATTTTCCAAATGTACTATATGTCAAGATTTCCATTGTTGTATGATTCATGCTGCAAGCAAACTGTTTAACTTTTAAAAATTGCTGCAGACGTTTTCCGAAAGAACACCCCAAAAGAACATGGTGATGTAAATTAAAAACTGCTAAATTAAAATTGCAACAGATTAGAAAATGTGACGTTCACCAAATACTTTGTTATACTTGATTTTAAAGCTGGCTTTTTTACCTGGCACACTTCAGTCTTCCATAAAAGGTAGAGAAATCTCTGTCCCGTAGACACTGTAGAGCATCATATAGTGATTCATGATAGCCTCGTTGCTCTATTTCATCTCTTAAAGTAAAACCAACATTATAGTTATTGATTTAAATTTTACAGTAAGCGTCTTCATAAGGCCTAAAAACTCCTATGGTGGTTAACATGATCTGCAAGGCTTCATATCAGAACTGAGCCAGGGGTGGGTTCCACTTACCTTTACTACCAGTTCTCTTCAATGTGCATGCGCAGAGACCAAGTTCAGTGTGCACTCGGGACCAGCATGCTTTGTGTGCTGTGTGCATGCACAGTAGAGAGCAGACCAGCATGGTTTGAGTGTGTGCTGAACGTGTTCTCTGTGTGTGCGCATTGGAGCACATTCACATGCTCACAACATTTTTGGAGGCACATGAGCTCTGTCATGCCAATTCCTTTTCAGAAAAAAAAAGAAAAAAAAGAAAAAAAAATGTGTGCGGGTGGGCCCAGCTCAAAATGGAAAGAAGCGGTTTGGTGACGTCATCTGGTCAGCACTACCGGATCGCCCTAACTGGCAGCAACCCATCACTGAACTGAGCTTTAAATCATAGACCACAGAGAGAATTTATACAGCCAAATATTATTCTTAGGTCAGACCTCCACAGATAGTTTGATTTGATAAGAATCTTTACTGCAAACAAACATAAAGTGAATCAGTTGATTGTCCAATGCCAGTATGAGTGCTACAACTGTATCTGTTATAGCCATGATAGTTCAGAACTACAGCCATTACGTCCATCTTTTTCATAAATTAACACATTCTTTGAATAATGCTTGATGCCTTGAAATAAACAATGGTTGATTGTTGACAATCATGGTCCAAATACCATTGACTCTCTGTTTCATACACATGCACATCCACCAAGCAAATTTAGGATAACTTGCATTAGAAAAGAATATATATTTTTTTTATTGGCCAAGGAATTTGTCTTGGTGCATACACTCTCAGTGTACATAAAAGAAAAGATACGTTCATCAAGTCAGGGGGTTGGACTAGATGACCTCCAAGGTCCCTTCCAACTCTTATTATTATTATTATTATTATTAACTTAATGATAGTCATAAGAAATCTGTAGTGAGTGGTATAGAATAATTAAAAATAAAAAACCATTAGAGAGCATTTCAGTAAGGCAGCCTTACTTGACTGATGAGATCTGATCCCACTGCATATTTCTCCAAGCTGCCTGGTAACGAATCTCTTGTAATTCCACGGAGCTTTCTTCATTCTGCTGTTCCAATCCTTTTAAGTAGATGGAGAGTGTATTACATAGCCCATAATTCTGCAAAGCCTATTAATCAATGGGAACTTAAGGTTAATATAGTATATGTCAACTCTGATTTATGAAGACACTTCCAATCTAGATTAGAAACAACATATATTTACTACTTGCAAGTATATTATTTTTACCATTAATTTATATTAAGATTTATAAGACCAATAGACTTATTCCTTAATTGATTTCTTTTCAATGAAATAGGTGATAGAAT
Source organism: Calamaria suluensis (assembly GCA_032468135.1). NCBI lineage: Eukaryota > Metazoa > Chordata > Lepidosauria > Squamata > Calamariidae > Calamaria > Calamaria suluensis. Next base: position 21,107 of record JANHFP010001867.1, on the reverse strand, counting down.
TTACAACAACTGTTTTAAGCTAATGGAATTGCATTATTAATAAAGTGCTAACTTGCTTTCTTCGTGTTTATGTTTATTTATTTAAACAATTCAGTACTGGCTTCCATTTCACAGAAATGAGTCTAAGCAGCATAAAAGCCTAAACCAAAATGCAACACATTTTATTTAACAACACACAAAAGTACACACCCTTAGCAGTATTATATTACCTCAAGCAATCCAGCCTGTCGAATTGATGATGGAAGGCTGGTTTGAAGGTCATAAGTTACCAGAGATTTTCCCCACATTCCTTCATGTTCATATGTTCTTATCCTGTTAAAATAACATGACACAGCAACATTCATATAAGTTTCTTTCTTTTTCTTTTTCTTTTATAAAAAAGTTAATTTTCTAATATAATTAATACCTGGCCAATGGCTGCAGCATTTTTCCTCCACCACAGCCATAGAGACTATCTGGTTCTCCTATGCTTCTGTATATATCCATAAGAAGGTCCTATGGGTGGAAAATGGTATCTGATAAATAAGTATAGAATAAGGGTAGCCCTTGACTTACAACTACAATTGAGTCCAACATTTCTGTTACTAAGTGAGACATTTGTTAAGCAAGTTTTGCCCCGTTTTACGACCTTTCTTGTCACAGTTGTTTAGTGAACCATTACAGTTGATAAGTTATTAACCTGGTTGTTAAGTTGAATTACCCCATGGACATGCCTCTAATAACTATATAATTTCATGTTCAAAAGACTGGTAAAAATAACATTTTGTATTCTTGTATTGTTTTTCCTTGAATAGTAATTATCCCTATCATCTAGTGAATTACTTGTTAAATAGATGAATCTGAAAAGTTGTGCTATTACATAGAGCTTGCTGTTCAGAGAAACGTACAATATTTTTCTGCATGTATAAAATATCCCTTTGAGATATATATTAGAGGAACCTATAAGTTATACCTCAAATAAAATAACTGGGAATAACATCTTACCTCAATTCCAAGTAGAACATCATGTTTCTTGTAAATTGAATTAGGTTTTGGAACACAGGAGATAGTAATAGCTTGGAATTAATTGGAATTAACTATTATAATATCTGGGGAAGGTTGCAAATTCATGGAAGTGATCATGCCACCACTAAAAGATGACAATTATTTGTCTATAAGTGCCATCACAATGTAATACTGCTAATTATATGCATTACTTTTATTAAATCACATTAAAAGATAACATTTCTAAGTGACTCCAATGAGCACTTTTAAGTACATTACAATAAATTCCATACCTGCAAACTTATTCCTGTTTCGTCTTTACTCTTCTCACTTAAACAAGTAAGTGTTGAATTCTGACTTCCTTCTTCAAAATTTAGCTTCTTAGCTGCTTTGGAAGCAGACCTGCAGAAAAGGAATTCAAAACTGATGTCCAAGTGGAATTGATACCATGTTTGGGCATTCAGAAAATATAAATTGTAACTAATAATCATTTTATTTATCAAGTCCATTTGTTGGTGTATTAGGTGTGGTCTGCATAATCACCCAAAAAAGCTTGAAATGAACTGCTATATTTAATGTATTTTACACTTGTTAGAATTTCAACAAATAAAGCAATACTATATTTCTCTTTTAATTGTGAAATCTCAGTGAAATTTTTTAAAAAGTGAAATCCATGAACTAAAACAATTGTTTTCTTGGCAAAAGCTCATTTTGACTAATTCTGAAATTATAAGAGGAACAGCTGAGGAATCTTGGTTCAGATGAGATTCATGGTTTTCCTGATCATCTTGAATGGAAGAACCAAAGAGGAATATTTGACATTCTTGCTTCTTGACAGTATTTTCCATAGGCTGAAATGGTCAATGATTCAAAACAACAGCACGAGAAATTAGGCTGTGCAACCCTTTGGATTCAAAGAAAGAAGCTTTGGAGTATGCATGATTATCCACAAAGCACCTACTCAAACTCGTCAAGCAACTCTGTCTCTTCTCAGGATCACGTGATTGCCCTACTCAGCTTCAATGTGATCCAGGAAAAGATCCATTTGGTTAAAGAATTATCAAAGAGTGGTCCAAAGAGGTTTTCTCTCTTCAAGTCTGAAGTATTGCACATTGGTTTGAGTAGAAAAAACAGGGCAGTTTATTCTTTTCAAGGTTGAGAGATGTCTGTAAGCCACACACTTTTGTGTAAGTTGTATCACAGATTTATTGTTAAAAGTGAACACTACCTTTCCTGTTGTCTGCCTATCTTGTCTGCATAGATTTCTGCATAAAGCAAAGCTGTGAAGTGAGCAGAACAAGACTGGGCTACCATGGCAACCTGCAGATAGCTTAACTCCAGCCAGAAGCTGTCATCAAAGATGGTACTGGAAGGATTCCTGGATAAAACAATTGACAAACACAACTGTCTCATTTTACCACACTCTTCCCAAACAAAGGAGGCACATATTTGAGTTACATTATTTTTGTCATTATTTGCCCACACTTATTGCTTTAAATTAAAATGCGGAAATAAAAAAGAAACTGATTAATATAATCTATAGAAGAAACTGAAATGAGACAGAATAACTTTCAATTTGTAGATTTAACAATTACTGTGTACTTCATATTTTTATTTTAAAAACCTGTCTTATTTTTCTGAATAAAAGAGTAATAGATTAAAATACAGGCAACAAAAAGAACTCAACCTACTTTTTTTGATGTCTTAAGTAGTCAACCACAGCAAGCATTGTTCTTCGAGATATTTTATCCAAATGAGCTAGAGTTTCTGAATCTATATTAAAGAACATCTTCACAGTAATTCAACTCATTAATGAATAATAGGTTTACATAAATTTAAAAATAACTCCTACATTACAATATGCAGAATCTGAAAAAAAAAAAACCTAAGGAATGCTACTTTTAAAGTTCAAAGTGCTTTTGATTTTTTTTTTCATTTTATTAAATGTATTTATTTTAAAAAGTGATATGGCTGCCTACCTAAACCTAACTGTCTAGATCAGTAATGGCTAACCTTTTTGCCATCGCATTCCAAAGCGTGGGGAGTACGTGGGGATGTTGCATGTGTACCCACACCTATAATTTTATGTGCCCCCCATGCACTCCGCATGCTTTTGGCACACAATGGCACAGTGGGCCCGGTAGGCCCATTTTCTACTCTCCCCAGGCTCCAGAGCCTTTCTAGGAGTCTGGGGAGGGCAAAAACGGCCTTCCCCACCCCCCCAGAGGCCGGAAACATCTTGTTTCCCAACTTCCTGTAGGTCCAGAAGGCCCAAAAATCAGCTGGCTGGCTGGCATGCACATGTACACTGGACCTGAGCTCATGTGCCCACTGATATGGCTCCACATACTACCTGTGCCATAGGTTTGCCATCACGGGTCTAGATGGAGAGATCTAGTCAATAAGACAAAAGCAGTAAACACCCACCCCCAAAATATACCTGGCACCACAGTTAAACTTTCTGATGCAGCCTACAACACACTGTTCCTTATGCCTATGCTAGTGCTTATTGTGAAAATCAGATCTTAAGTGTTTAAGTGTTTTGGGAACGTTAATGGATAGCGGCTTGCAAGATCTCAAGGGAAGGGTGTTTCACAGGGCATTGGAGAAGGTTCTGTTGCATGCTTCCTGGATCTCTTAAGATAGCACAATTTAAGGAAAGCGATCTGGAACATGACTACCCTATCCAATCTTGAGATACACAGTCACATAAACCACCTGGTCCCATAGTTCACACTATAGAAGTATAATGTGGGTGAACCTAGGAATGCTGAATACTGGAAACATAGTTTCCAGATAGTATTCAAGAGCAGCCCAATTTGGAGTAAGTTCTAAATAACCCTGTCTAAACTTCAAGTATTAATAGGACAATTACCAATAATTAGATCATTAACAATGTATATGAATATGTTAATAATTCCTACCCTCTGGTATAATCTCCTGCCAGAGTTGTGTGCCTGCCACTTTTATGTTGTTTAAAAGTAAAGATTTCCCCTGCCCAATCATGTCTGACTCTAGTGGGTGGTGCTCATCTGTTTCCTAGCCAAGGGAGCCAACGTTGTCCAAAGACACTTCTGTGGTCATGTGACCGGCATGACTATATGCCAAGGGGGCACAGAACGCTGTTACTTTCCCACTGAAGTGGTACCTATTTATCTACTTGCATCTGCATGCTTGCAAACCGTTAGGCTGGCAGGAGCTATTTCTTGGCTGGCATAGTCATTGCTGCACCAGAAAAACAAACCATGTCAGTTTATCCCAGATTCTAGCACAGAAGAAGCCTCAGTCTCATACCTGAATCTAAATTTGGAGGCGTAGATGATCTACTGGGTGACGAGTATTTGCAACAGGTCATGAAAAACGTTTGAATTTGTGCAGAGAGAAGACTGTGTCCAGATTCATTTGAGTCATGTAGTAAGATATCATGAATTAAATAAGGAAGGATGGTTTGACAGAAATCAGCATGAACCTACAAGAAATGGAAAATAAAGTTTTGAACATCAAATTTTAGCCCTGATGTTGGCTCTTCACCATTCTCATTTTTGTAAGTCATAGTATCTAAGAAATCTGTACTTCCTTATTACAATAAAATGAAACATTTGTGTAACAGTATGTGGGAAAGAACCTGGGAGACTGGTCAAAGAGATGCAGCCACGCAAATGGTCACATAAGATATAGCACAGCCCATACCAGAGTAGGGGGCAGGGCAAGAGGTCCAGAAGACATTCTCCCTAGTTGCTTAGACTGTAAGAGACTGGGGTGGAGGGGAGGATTGTATTTTCAGACTTGCAAGATTCTGTCAATGTAGTTTTACAATAAATTAGTATTAGCTCATCTGGTTGTTATTCCTATTTGGTTTACTCTGCAAGGCTGACATCTGATCACTGAAAAAGCAGTAGCAAAAGAACTATTTTAATTGTTAAAAGTGTTTATATCCTACCTCTATCAAGATAAAAATAATGCAAACAAAACCTTTATCATAGCATGTAGTCCTGCCAATCTAATTTACCTGACACAAAGGCTTCAGCAACAGGAGGATTTCACTTGTTATCATTCCACTATCCAATAATGCACAAGTCAAGGTCTTAATCCAAATTTCATGACTTTCACTGTGAGGAATCCACAGGGTTGTGCAATCGAGATTTTCTGGAGGAGTCTCTCTTATCTTTCCAGGCACCTCCAAGAGCTAAATATCAGCATTGTTTAGAAACAAATGTGATAAAAAATTTAGTTTAGTCAATTTAATTACGTATTTCTCCCATTGTCACAATATCACATACACTACAACTGTGAGAACAGCAAACATTGCATAAAACATTATTTACTCTGTGTGTTTGCATTTGAGCAATTTCTGAAGTTTACTTTTCCAAAATGGGTGTTCCATTTGCTTTGTATCAATTACAACTTGAGATTCCAACTTTCTACCTTGATAGCCTTGATAGCCATATTATAAATAGCTTCCCCTGCACAGAAAATAATTTTTACTAGTGTTCATACATTTTTTCTCAGATTTCAAAATTGAGATACGCTCAATTAGAAGTTGTACAACCAAGTGTCAAGAATGCTTTAATGTGGAATACTGCTCTGGAGTTGGATTCGAGGGCTCCTATTCAATCCTATTATTCTAAAATACTCTTCATTCATTGCCCATACATTTCTCCTCTCTATCTATATTCAACTTACGATTGCCACAAAGAACTAAAGGCAACTAGCAGCTGCTTAACTTTCTCTTAATACTGCTTGGAAGAGAGTTGAAAAAGAAGCAACAAAATAGCCTGGAGTCAAGAATCTACCTTATAAACACTGGGCCTTGAGAAAAAAATACAGTGAATCCTATTCTGGATGTTGGACACAACTGGCCATCTGGATCTGGTCTGGTGAAGGAGTTACAGCTTATTCTTACTGGAGGACAGAATGACTGCTGTGTCCTAAAGTCTGTATATGAAACAGACAGTTTTCAACTTTCAGAGGAGCTGAGTCCTACCTTCCTACCCTAGATTAACTAGAAAATATAGGAAAGATTGGAGCCAACTGAAACTTGCCACACACAGATCCTGCTTTCCCAATAGAGAAGTTTGCAATTGGATATTTATAGACCTGTGTTGAAAATGGGTAAAATTAGTCATCTCTCTAACTGAGGAAGAAAATTTAGGATTCTTCATTTAATTTTATATGGCGTAAAATACAGTACCTTTTTCTTAGATGTTCTGAAAGGATGAAAATACTTCAGCATTGCATCCGGTTGGGTTTTATACATTTCCGAAAATGTATGTCCTGTTTTGGTCGCTAAAATGTTTTTCAAACAGACAGCAGCTGCTGATCGAACATCAATACTGAAAGTAATAAAAGCCATGTGTTTTTTTTTCAATTTAACTACTACCCTCATACAAAAACATCCCCAAACCAACAATATATTCATACTATGTTGAATGTTCACTATTCACTTACCATTGATCTATTAAATAATTATTTATGAGTGTTAATATTACAAACACCCACTGAAGTTCTCTGTCTTCAAACAGATCGCATGTATTAGAACTAGGTCCATTTTTACTGGGCTGCAATGCTATGGTAGAAAAATTTATAGGACCGATTTCTCCCAAACAACTTCCAACGGCCTCTGCAAATATAAACATTATTAAGGTGGCATTTGAATACTTGAAGTCAAAGTGGCAGGACAACTTTCTACAGAATCTGAGGGAAGAAACTGCATAGTGCTTTACAATATATGCATGTATCATATACTAATAAAAGGTAAGGGTAAAGGTTGTCCTCGCACATATATGCTAGTTGTCCCCGACTCTAGAGGGCGGTGCTCATCCCCGTTTCAAAGTCGAAGAGCCAGCGCTGTCCGAAGGCGTCTCCGTGATCATGTGGCCAGCATGACTAAACACCAAAGGTGCACGGAACACTGTTACCTTCCCACCAAAGATGGTCCCTATTTTTCTACTTGCATTTTTATGTACTTTTGAAGTGCTAGGTTGGCAGAAGCTGGGACAAGTAACAGGAGCTCACCCCATTATGCAGCACTAGGGATTT
>JANHFP010001867.1:0-10780 GCA_032468135.1 Calamaria suluensis | reverse complement strand
GAAGGAAGGAAGGAAGGAAGGAAGGAAGAGTATAGATGTTTTAATTACTTCTTAGATATCTGAAAATAAAAAAGAATGAAAGGATCAAAACTTAAAGATAAATCAGAATTAGAAAATCCATACCCTGAATTTTTTTCATAAGTTCCATTATTTGTTCTTTATGATTTTCTAATTGTTTGTGCAGATCATTTAAACCTTCAAGTCTTGTTAAAAACAGTGAATCAGATATATTTATCGATAAGAAATGGTTAATTTCCTGCAAACATAAATTTGACAATAAAGATATAATTCATAGATTTAATCTTCTATAAAGAACTATCGCAAAAGATAACACTCCCCAAAATCTGAGACACAAATCCATAATGCAATTGTAACAACTTCATGAGGTAAAAGCTTTGACATAAATAACCAAACAATAAAAATATATTAGTTCAAATAGGATGAAGAGATTCCATTGGCAATATGAAACATTGCCTTGGATTCCATTTTTTAAAATCTGAAGATATTACCTCCAAAAGAGAAAATTTTCCAGTGCTGTATTTAATTTTTTGTTGAGTGGCCCGCAGTTCTTTAAAATGGGGATGATCAGGAAATGGATCTAATAATTTGATTGCTTGATACAAATATTCATGGTTCTGATTATCTATCACTAGATACTTCAATAAACCCAAGACCTAAAAAATAAAGTAGCAGTACAACAAAATTACAATAATTGTAGCAGCCTGTGCTTTTTCACTTTTTATAAACATAATTAACACACAATTCAAGCACAGCTATATTAGCAGTCAATACTTTATCTCTACCAAAATGAAGCTTAATGGAAATAAAGCTTCAAAGGAAAAAGATGATTGAGCATACTTCTGTATCATTCAAAAGGTGAGCTATAAACTTAAAACAATCACACTTTTTTAGATGAAAAGTTAATAATATTGCTTTCCAAAAATTCCATTAATGAAATGCCTAGCAAGTAGCTCCTCTATAAAAATACATACCTCTTGTTCAGTTTCCGGTTGTTCTCCAACAACTGGTATTAGTGTACCCACGACAACATGGAAGTGACTTGCTAGGGCATCCCCATAATACTGTACTGCTGTATGACAAACATGACTGAGAAGGTCACAACAGAGCAAGAAGCTCCGGAGGGATACTCCTGTCAAAGGATTTGGCCTAAGAGGAATACAGGAAAAATAACTAATAACACACATGAATGATTTTGCTTCAATTATAGAACAGGCCATAATAAGGACAAAATATAGAAGTATTTTATAGGCAAAGATCTTAGCTATACATTTTCAAATAAAAATAAAACAATAACAATCCACTACGAGCTAAATATTGAAGCAAATATTTGGGATCATACAACATTATCTTCCTTTATATTTCTATGTACAAACAGGCTTTAATCAATTGCTAATCGGGTCAACAGCAATAACAACAAACAAACCATGCTAGGTTATTTAAAGCCGCAATTCCTGGTTCGTGTCAAGAATTGGGAAAATTTATTTTTGCAAGGAGAATAGCTAGTCTATGCTGAAACATAATATGAAAACCTTATTTAATATGCTCTACTAATCAAATGTCAGACAGATTAAAAAGGACTAACCAGGATAAGAATAAATGAATGAAATAGAACTGAATAGAATATATGTAAAGACAGAGTTACATAGAATGGTCTTACCTGTTGCTGAGGTGGTGAATCATAGAATAAATCACATCCCGCAGTACAAAAGCCCATGCGCCACCTAAGCCACCCTTTATTTCTCTCAACAGAAGATTTACAAAAAAATGATATATCATAAGCATCCTATGTTTTTTATAATTGTTTTTTGTTCCAGACACCTGCTTCCATACAGCAAATAAAATTTTGTGGAATGACTCCTACAAAAAAAGAAAACATTAAACTATCAATGTTTAAATACAACTTACTTCAAGTATTTATTCTTAAATAAACATGCCTTACTAGATCACTGTTCATATGAATATGCTTCAAGCATCTCTTATCTTTTCAGAATTATTGAAATCACAAGAAGTCTGACATGTCTGAGCTATTGCTTATACAATTAAATAATTATTCCTATTGACTTAATTTATATATCAAACCAAACCAAAGTAGTATTAATTTTGCTTGTCTAAACAAGCAACATACAAATAATGTAAACTGGATGTCCAGTATTTAAAAGAGATGTCCAGTATTAAAAAAATATAATGTATATAGTCACACTAATTTAAAGTCCCAAAACTACTATACAGACATACTGTGATCATAACACAAAACTGAGCATCAATTACTTACAGGGTTCTTAGAAAGGAATGCTATAATACCATTAAATTTAGATTTATAGCATCTATTAATGTAATCCAGTGTAGCTTGGATGATAAATGATGGAAAATAAGGAGGATTTGGAGCAGGATCCAGGTCCCTGAAAGAACAGGAAAAAAATCACAAATATTTGAAATGTTTGAAGAAAAGATTATAGTCTAAATAACACCAAATAGAATTCAATAAGAATGGTATACTTCATAGGAGAAAACATATTAGAATAACTTCAGCAAACATTTTAAATTTACAAATAGGATTTCCTTTGCTATAGTTCATCTAATCAGGACCTGCAGTTTATTATTTTCAAATAATTATATGGATTTATGATAGATGAAAGAACGATTCTATAGAGAACCAGAACAATTAGACACAAGAATAGTTTTTTCCTGAATGCCATCACTTTGCTAAACAAATAATTCCCTCAACACTGTCAAACTAAGTCTGCATTACTATTAATCTTCCCATCCTTCCCATCATCCACCTCCTTCCACTTATGACTGTATGACTATAACTTTGTTGTTGGTACCCTTAAGATTTATATTGACTGTTTCCTAATATGTTTTGATTGCTCATCTGTACCCTATGACTATCATTAAGTGTTGTAACTCATGATTCTTGATGAACGTATCTTTTATGTACTGAGAGCATATGCACCAGGACAAATTCCTTGTGTGTCCAATCACTCTTGGCCAATAAAAAAAATTCTATTCTATTCTATTCTATTCTATTCTATTCTATTCTGTTCTGTTCTGTTCTATTCTATATTGCATGACCATGGGGGCTCTGCAGTGTATATAAGGACTTGATGTAAGTAGTCTTCGTTCATCACTGTGATAACTTCAAACAGTTGTTGAACAAATGGTTATTAAAAGAAGACTACCCGTATTTTACTTTTGCTTGACATGAAATACTCCTGACAATCACTTTACAATTAAACAAAACTTCACATAAAATTATAGTACACAGAACATTAACATAGAAAGAAAAACTGTACCCTGTAAACTTAATTAAGTCAGAATTTTCTTCTGGTTTCATATTGGTTGGCTCATGTAGGGTCATCAACACCTCAACAACAATTTCTGGTAAGCTGCTATGAAATAAACTATCTATCAGCTGTAGAAACAAAATACAGGTTTAATAACCTTAAAAGACAAAACACAATGTGGACGCTATCTCACTTATTAATCTTCTGGTTTTATATTTAATAAAATATGCAAATAATTTAGTTTGCTCTTTGTTTGCTAGAATGTTTTCCCACCAAGCAGAAAAAAGATGTTGTTTGAGAAAACATTTTGCCTGAGGCACAAACTAATAATAATAATAATACTAATAATAATAAATCCCTTAAATGAAGTGGAAAAAGAAGTGTTTGGTGTCAAGTTTAAGGAATTACTTCATTCAAAATAAATCTTAAAAAGGAAAAATAGGGGGAGAGCACAACCCAATTCCAATAATTCCAACAAAAATACGAAATATCAAACTGGAGCCTACACTAAATAGCAGAGCAATATATGAAAACAGAATTTCAGGACTTAATGAAGTACTGCCTATCACTAGCTAAATGAAGAACAAATTGAAACTTCAATAAAAGCTTAAGAAATTAGGCAGTACAGTTCTTGACATTTTCTGTCACAGCAATTACCAAGGATAATGAGAGTCTTTCAAGTAGATGTCTTCTGGAAACTATGTTTATCTATGGATAGGAGGTTTTCTATAAATTTGTTTTAAAATAGATTGGACAGCTGTATTTCTAGCTGCTTAGGCTCAGGAGAAATCAACAGGATAAAATCCAGTTTTATTTTAAAACTGATACTAATTTTAGGAATGAAAAAAGTAAACTGAAAAATAAGCCCAAGTTGCTGACACTAAACTAATAGCAAAAGTTCTGCTTAGCTTAAAAAGTGACTAAAATTAAATATATTAACAAGGTAACTTTAAACATGAATGCTATGAATTTTAGTGATTTTTATGTGGAAATTATTTACTTCTACCCAGGAACTGAAGTAATATTTAGACATTGACATGCTTTTTTAAAAAAATAGGATCTTATAGCATTCAATTTCTTTGCATTTAAGACTACAGGTTATCAAAATCAAACTTTATTTTTTTAAAGATACCTGCTTTCCTAAATAATTTTCATCTGTCAACATGTCATAGACTTTAGAAGCTGTATTTCTCTTTTGTGTGAATTCAATGTCTTCGTGGTCTTCTTGGAAGGCAAAATAAGGAAGAATATTGACAATGATTTTGGGGAAGCACTGTGCCAGAAGGTGACGCTCTTCTGTTTCAATATGTCTGGCAATGGATTTTATCTCTTCAAACTGATCTCTAATTATTAGTTGTGGAATCAGGATTTTATAACAGGACCTGCAATTAAAATATCTCCTTGAATTATGATGAAATTACATTTGAAAAATAAAAGCCCTGTTGATATGCAACGGCTGAATCCTCAAAGTATTATTCTAAGCAGCCAGTTCAAATTAACGAAGGACCAACTGTCTCTTCCATACTTGGAAAAGGATGGTTAACCTCGTTTTAAATGCATTAAATCACTTTCAAAATTGAATAATACATTTTCCTTCCATTAAAATAAAGTAAAATTTAAGCTTATCTCAGAATACATTGAATTAATTAATAATTAAGCAGCAATCAATCTACAACGAGAAAGTATGATTTAGAAGCATACCTGTAAAACTCTTCCAAAGTAGAACAATTTAGCAAAACATGTGGAAAATCGGACAAGCTGTAATCACAGTTTAACCACTCAAATACCAGATAATCCAAATGGGTGCTCATTAAATCTTCTGCATTTTTATAGCCAAAAGATCCAGAAATGTTTTCTAAAACCTGTGTTTGAAAAATAAATAAGATCGTCAAGTCAAATATAATACCATTAATATCACAGTGATAAGGAACGTGTGCCTTGTGATTTGTCACTGATGTCTCTCAATGCATTTCTATTCTCATTATGAGTAAGTATTTAATAACTCTGTCCTCAAGACTATCTACCTATCTATCTATATATCCATCTATCCATATGTGCATTTATTGCATGTTTATATTGCAATGCAAATGTGCTCAACACCCCCCCCACACACACACATATACACAAATTCTTTGGCTGCAAAGAAGTAACCCCTCACTCTCAGTGGTAATGATAAATTGGATCATTAATGTAAGCACAGGAGCAGAACCTGCCCACTTTCAAAAAACTCATCAATCAAAATTCATCTAGTAAAAAATGTTCCTATTCTTGTGAGGCCCTCAAACTCCTGGATTGCCTTCTTCCCCATGGCAGCAACTGCTAGCATGTACATATTCTGGAAAAAGGTTATGTTAATCTAGTATAGATCAAGCCATATTTCTGATTATATGGCCACTGTAAGTAGCTGTTTATGTTTAGATTCCTTACTGGAATCATGAACAGAAAAAAAAATAGGACTGGATGGGTGGGGTTGTTTATATTTTGCTTTATCAAGTCAATTAAAGCTACGTAATCCCCTGGAAACATATAATTTATCCTTATATAAAGTACAATCCCTACTTTCATTTATTTAGAATCTGTAGGCACCTGAATTTATCCTCTTTAATTCAGTAATTACCTTCCTTATGAGCTGAGGATCTAATCCATTCTTTTTAATACACTGGAAAATAGCAAACAATGCTTGTTTCTCACACACAGGGCTGCTGTACAAAATCATAGTTATTAACATGAGTAGGACTGTTTTTCTGTTATGCTCTTCATCAGGACGGCTTTCTTGATTCCCTGAATCACATGCCTTCAACTGACAAAGCACAAAGTGAAAGGAATTTTTTTTAGTTACACACATAATACATTTTATTATGTTTTTTAATGAAAATACAATATTAAAATTCCAACACAGGGGTAACAAATAATGCAAGAGGTAATACTAAGATGAATTAAATTTTGTTAAACCTAAAATAATCAGTCTAAAATATTCAAAGTATTTTTAAAATGTTTATGTGTTGTAAAGTCTGACATGGCACAAGTGTCCTGTATAGTGTGTCATGTCAAGTGTTTGTTATTCCCAGGCATTTCCTTGTCTTGTTACCATTTAGTTCTCTGTCCTTTAAATCTGAATTATCTGCCAATGCCTTAAAAGTGTCATTTTCTGAGGATACATTTTAAGAAAAAAAGAATGACAAGGCAGGTCGTCTCATGTGAAGGCTAGGATGGCACAAATAGTGGAAAATACCATTAAGGATGAGTAGGGCAACAATAGGTTGGAAATGGAATGGGAAGAGGATTGGGACTAGTGGGAAAGTATTTGAGGGAACAAAACCTTTTACATCTCTTGGTAAAGACATATAGGTGGAAAAAATGGGATAAGAGTCGGGGGTATAGAAAGAAAAAGAAAGGTGGTAAGTTGACAGAAAAAACACAGGAAGAAATGAGAACAGAAGGGCAGTAAAGAAGAAAGAGAAGGGAAAGATTGGACAGGGAACATTGGCATAAAAACCACAGAACAAGCAGAGAAAACCAACAAAGAAATGCCAGATGGAAAATCAGATGGAAGAGCCATGGATAGAGCTTTCACAAACTCTTTTCAAATAGACACTCTTGGATCACTAAGTTCTTAGTAATCATTATTACCAATGTTTTTGCTCCTTCTTGAACTTTGATGTACAAATTCTCAAAAGCTGTTTGTTGGGACTTCAAAGGAAGACCTTTCACTAAACCAGTAGTATTCCTCAGTTTCACATCTTGGAACAAACTTATGATCAAGCAGAGAGAAAGGCAATTTAGAATTAAAGTGTATATTCTTTCTTTTCTAAAATAAAATAGATTTGTGCTGTTTCCATTTTGTTCTAATGGTTTTTTTTTCCAGTGGTGAAATTCAATTATTTTTACTACCAGTTCTGTGGGTATGGTAGGCGTGGCAGGGGAACAATACTGCAAAATCGCCATTCCCACTCCACGGGAAGAATACTGCAAAATCCCCATTCCTTCCACACTCCTGGGAGACGGATATTGCAAAATCTCCATTCCCACCCCACTCTGGGGCCAGCCAGAGGTAGCATTTGCCAGTTCTCAGAACTGCTCAAGATTTTCTCTGCCGGTTCTCCAGAACCTGCTGAATTTCACCCTTTTTTTCCCTCTGAAATAATTTTTAACAAAAAAGATTTTCATGTCATATATTTCTGAAAGATGAACTGTTAAGTATTTTTTTAAAAAAACAAGCCATAAAGGTAATGTTGTTCATGTTGATTTTACTAAACTAGAGACAAATTGCAACTCTAAAACTGTGTACATGTATACCTGATTGCTGACTTAGCTGCAACTGTACAAACTTGAAAGTTGTTATCTGCAAGGAATTGAGGAAAAGCATCCCTCACAGGTAGATTTTCACATTTAACTGTAAGCACAGCCCACTCTAAACAAGGGTCAGCCTGGGAAAAAATTGAAAAAAGGAAACATCATTATATTTTTATCATTTAGAAATCTAAATAAGTAGTATTAAGAGGAGTAATAGTAGCTCTTAAATGCTTCTGGAGTTTTACTTACATGAAGGAAGCTTGTCATACAATTCACTAAAGCAATTCTTAAAGGAACTGAACATTTTCCTTCATTTGCTAAATGCCTGAAATAGAAAGCATTTTAATAATATAATATAACCCACTGTTTTAAAAAGTCAAAACTTAAAGTCAAAATTGTTTTTAGGATTTTTGAAATATACGTATACATTTTAATTAAATATTTCAAATGATTTTTGTTAGTTTTTAACAAAAACTTAGCGAGTCAGAAAACTTAACTAAATTGTACACTGGCTTTGCTAAGGACCATTTGTTCAATTACCATTTCTTAAATTTTATTGCATATAATTACTTTTGTGCCTTTAAAATAACCAAGTTCTTTGAGCAAAGCAGTATAAAACTGATTATACTTAAATTGCAATCCCAGCTATTTCAGAACAACTGCCAATAATATTAGTGGAAATTTCTTGTAGAAACTCAATTTAAGACTCGTACTATTAGGGCACATTTAACTGAATTGGTCTCACTGTCTTTAAATACTGAAGATGAAATGCATTCATTCTGGATTAAATTTGAATGAAATCAATATGCTTATACCTGTACTTAAGCATAATTATGATTAATTTCCTTTAACAAATAAAAGAATACCCCAGACAATAAAAATAATTAGTTCTGCACTTACTTGACTGCTATTAAAAATGCTTCATGCTCTGTAATTGTCAATTTACCACCTTCTCTAACATTTTCCCCTATAAAAGGGAGTTGTAGATCAAAAGAAAGTTATCTAACATTGTTGAATTGTGAAATGTTTACAAAACATGCCATAGTGAGCCTTCAAGAAGATCTTCCCTTCAATCCTTCCCTAATAGCAAATAATTTGGAATTGACCTTGCACTTAACCTACCAAAATGCTCCAACAACAGTTAAGACTTGACACCGGGCTTCTCTTAAATCTTCAGAATTTCTACTGAAGGTTCCCAAAATATTAACCATTGGAAGAAGATTATGTAATATTGTTGCACAAACATCTTGATCCCGACGATAAAAGGAACATATTTCCCTATAAAAAGAACCTATATATGTGTATCTTAATATATATATAGCAGATTAATTTTATTAAGCAAGATTATTTTCTTACGGTAGAGGTTTGAGTAATGAGACAACATAATCTTCAGGCAAGGAATTTTCTCCTCTGGGAAGTTCCTTCAATAAGACTAAATACTAGTAGAAACCACAATTAAAAATATAATATCAGAAAAGAATAATCCAATGTTTATGTACAATTGTAGGAATGTAACAAAATTATACTGCATTTACATTTAGCATGTGAGCAAATACACAGTATATTGAAGATATAATTCTTTTATAATAGAACAACATTTGGAAGGGGCCTTCTAGTCCAATGTCCTGCTCAACCAAAAAACCCTATACCATTTCCGACAAATGATTTATCCAATCCCTTCTTAAAAACTACTCATACTTATATATACTTATATAATAGTATGTTATTCAAAAATGTATGATTGATACAAAAATATGATTGATAATATACCAAAAAGAAGCCTTTGGTTGTCAACATTTGTTTTTTTTAAGCAGATCTACAGCAAATCTGCATGTTCAGATTTGGCAGTATACAGCTATAACCCTCCACCATGATCCATATCTCAATAATTTCTTGACTATATAATGACAATGCACTCTACACTGGTACCTCTGAACCAGGTCTGGAAGCTACATCTAGAGTGGAACAGAGCTGTTTAGTTTTCAAGAGAAACAGGTCCTAAAATTGCTGCTATTATCACCTATGAGCTACTAGGCCTAATATAAGCTGCTGAAATTAGTCTATAAAATCCTAAACAGCTAATAACCCAGATATTTACAAGGTAGTCCCAGCTAATGTGATTGTGATTGTTTTATTTAAGACTTGTGTTATTGTGTGGGTTTTTTGTCACTCTGAATTTCTCTGAAAGAATGGCTGGTATATAAATAAAATAAGTTAATACGTAACACTCCAACAGCATGAAAAACAGAAGGCTAAACAGAATATTATTATACTCACCACATGTAAATGTAGAGGTTTAATAAAATCAAATGAATTTCCATCTATTAGCACTAAGAGTTTCCTCCAAATTTCAGAACATCTAAAGGGAACTGTTTGTATTGTGTTTGCTGTGGAAGCTATACACAAGAACTTCAAAACATCAAGAAGAAGCAAATCCTGTTTAGATAGATGTTCTTCTGATATTGGACTTGTGGCACCTGTGTAATATGATGACCAGATAGAAGCTATGAAAAGACAGCTCTCAAAACTTACAATTAATTATCTGTCAGGAAGCCATAAGCAACTGCATTTAATCAGAATGCATATTCCTTTCTGCTTACCTTCCACCAATCAGCACATTGGCTGCCACATATAGAATTAAATAAAGTAAAAATATAAAAATGCTACAAAAAAAAAGTATTAACGTAACATTGGCATGGGGGAAATATAATGGGAATGGTGAGCCTGTAGAAGTTGAAAACAGCCAGATAATTAGTATTTATACTTTATTTAGATAGGTAATATTGCTCTGCTTTAAAAATCACCTCAGTCTTTTCAAAACCTGTCATATGGCAATTTTTCTAAGCATCTCCAAAACAGCACACGGGATGAAATATGCAAGGTCTTCAACCACTGGATGACTGGATGAGAGTCTTTGGTGTACACCACGGGTGTCAAAACTCGTGGTGTTACGTTGCTGTCACGTGACGTTTTGCAACATTTTTTCCCTTTGCGGAGCTGGAGTGGTCTATATATTCTAATTACACTTCTTTGTCTATATACACTAAATGTAGATGCTTGCCTTGATGTAGATAAGTGATGTCATACAAATCATTGCATCACAGTAATTTCTGGTGTATTTTTTGAAGTTGCTTCAAGAACCTAAATGTTCCTCACCACATTTTTTAAAAAAAACATTCAAT
>JANHFP010001866.1:104275-114741 GCA_032468135.1 Calamaria suluensis | reverse complement strand
CACAATCAAATTAGTTTAATTTTATTTTAAATAGTCTATGGTATATATGTGTTTTAAGGTTTGGCTGTACACCGCCCAAGTCTGCAAGGAGAGGGGCGGTATAGAAATCAAATAAATAAAAAAATAATAAAATCATCCTGTCATACAGTGCTTGGGTCTCAAACTCGGACTGTCAGCTTTCCAACTGACAAGTTCAATGTCTTTAACTGCTGAGTCATTAAGTCCCATATGTGGAACAAGGCATATCTAAAATAGAAGGTACAGGGTGATATATACTGGAACAGCATCCAAGCCATTAAATGTCTTATAGAGTGATAGTTTGTTTTTCATTTCATTTTGATTTGGTTTTGCATTCATGTTAGTGTTGAAGTAATGGCTGCCTGCCTAAAGTAACTATACAGTTTTATTGGTAAGTTTTTCAGAAAAAATACTTTCTTCCTATGGCTGAAATAGATTTGGCACAAAGTCACGCAGACAGTTTCATGCCAAAGGTGGGATTAGAACTAATGTTCTCCCAGTTTTTAGTCTGGTCCCTTTAACTACTATTTCAAATGAGCTCATTTATAGAGTACTTTAATGCTTTAGTAAGATTTTTGTTCTGTTATTAAAATTTCTGGGCTGTCTATAAAAATAATCCACATATAACATACCATATAACTCCGCAAATGTATGGTAACATGATGTATTACAATAATATGTCTTTCAAAATATAACTATTATTGTCCAGAGGAGGAACAGATAACAATGCTAGTTAAAAAATTGCAAGAGAGAATAGCAATCCATGTGGATCACATGGCAGCATTTCAATATGAACTCTGAGATAATAAAATCAAAGCATTGGCAAGATAGATTTTCAACCCAAAATCCAGTATTGTTCCAGTGATATCTTTTTAATATAAATTTATTGGATTTATTGTCAATTACAGCTTTTCCTGGTCCAAGATTGTGAAGGAAATAATAGCAAATTCAGAAGAACATTAGAGGACAGGCTACACTGCTCCTAATACCTTACTATGCATAAACATCAGGACAAAAATGGTAAAATAAACCACCAATAGCATAATCTCCTATGATATGCAATGGTATATCAATGCTACATGCAAGACTGCTGCTTCCATTCTACCACAATTCTTGGAAGATTTGAGAATTATAATTGATACAATTATTCCTGGTTTGTGAACATATTACAGTCCTTAATCACTGATCAAGTAGGTATAAGAGATAAAATAATATACTATAGTTGTTTGGATTTATGTTAACAATAAAGGTGGTGCATAAGTATGTGATTACAAACAATGAAGATTAATACAACTCATGATATTGAACTTAAATGAACTATGGCTTATAATGACATAAGAATATTATATACTATTAGATTAATTCTGTATCAGACTAAAATTCCTTTTGTTCTTACGTCCAGCCAATCAGATGTCACAAGTACATCAAAGACAGTATCACTATTACTTCCTCTTAGTTGGTTTTTAGCATTATGGAGCCTCTGGACCTAAGGGTTGTGTATAAAGAGCTTCTAAATCAATATATTTGTATAAAAATGAAATATATTTGTTCTGAATTAGGTACAGCACATTAAATATCTATTTAAACATTTTTTTAGTATTTTTGTTTTAAAAAATCACATTTTTTTACCCATAAAGGAATTGTTCTAGGTCCATCATGAGTTTTTTTTTCTATATATTTTGCAGTTCTTCAGTATTATTTTGGTAAACAATGATTGTATTCCATCTAGTATGCTCGTATCAAATATTTGTTATAAATATATCAGGATACTGACACCTTTGTTTTTTTCTAATCATCACTAGCACCTAAAGTAACTTCACAGCATCTAACACTTTAATTCAAGCTACCCACTATGACCAACAGATACTTTCAATGACATCATTGCCAAGTCAATTCAGTTTGCATATAAAGTTAGAATTCTGCCTGCAATCAGCATCAACTACACTACTTGTTAATATATATTTCTTTGCTTGATATTTTTTAAATTATTATTTATTAATTATTAATTTCATTTGTATCCTGCCTGTGTTATTTTTATAAATAATTCAAGGTTATGAATACACTTCACTTTTATTTATCAGCCTCCCCGCTCAATAATTCAATGTTATCGACAAACCTAATCAGCTTCTCTGTAAACATCACTTACATTCACAAAACCCTTAAGAAAGAACAGATGTTTTGAAACTCCTGTAGTTTTCTTAACTATCCCCAAATCTATTTTTTTGCATATTAAATGATACGTCTTGCATCTTTTACTTGTAAATCAGAAAATCTTGAATGTTGTACCTTTCCTCACAAGAAAACCATTTCAACACCATAATGAATTTGGGCAAGTTGTTATGTATTGTTTCATGCCCTGAAATATCAATATTAAGATTTTTAAAATTACAATATTATTATACTATAATACTTTCTTTTGATCCATTTTCTAACAATCTTTATCACTGAATCTGCTTTTCTCAAAACTACTGTATATTGGGCAGTTTTCAGTGAGCTATTTACTATGAATTCAATATATCTCTCCTGTTTAGCTAGAGTTAATTCCAGTTCATGGAATTTGTTTGTTTATATGTATGTGGTTAATACATTTGAATAAAAAGAATGGCAGCAGAGTCTAGTGTCTGGTTTGGTTTATATCATTCAAAATAATTTATATCTGTAAAACCTGGCCAGTTCATTGATTATCTTGAATCAAGATCTCTTATATACTGGAATCACTACATAAACTGGAGTAACTAATTTCTTGTTTCCTCAGGATTAAATCTATTTAAGTAACCTTGTTCTCTGCTTTCTATTTTTAGCCAGTTACTTGACCATAAAAGTGGATTTTATTTCACATTAATCCAATAAATATGAAAGCAGAGCATAATAACAAGCAAAATTAGTTGAGGTAGCCTTTGATTTACAATCATTCATTTTGCAGCTGTTTGAAGTTAAAATGGCACTAAAAAACTGGTCCTTGTGTCCATAACTATCAAAACATCACAATGGTTGTGCGGATCACAATTTGAGCACTTTGACAGCCAGCATGTTTTAGGAAGGTTGCAGCAACCCAGGGTCATAGGATTATCATTTGTGAAGATCCTACCTTCTCAGCCAGCTTCTGAGAAGCAAATTCAATGGGGGGAAGCTGAATCAATTAATGATTATGTGATTCACTTAACAACCATGGCAAAAAGTAAAAAAAAAAAAAACTAGTTATAACTCACTTAACTGTCTTGCTTAATAACAGAAATTCTGGTCCCAACTGTGTTCAAAAGTAAAGGACTACCTACATTAGAGGTATTCATTTAAGATATTCTTTTTAAATTATCTCTAATTCAAAAAATAAATGCATATAGTTAGATATAAAATATATTATTTAATCATTGCTAAAGAATTTCTTAGTCTTTTTCCATATTCAGCAAGAATCTTCTATCTTTCCAGTACCATCCATTAACCATAACTACTACATTGAAATCAATTTAAGAAAATGCTATGCTATTGTATTCTCCTATTTTCATTATGCTTTTTTAACCTGTTCTTTTTGGTTTTTAAATATCAATTGTACACAAAATAACAAGTGATTACACTGTTAATATTTAAATATGAATAATAGATGAGATATAACTCTAGTTCTGTTAATTATCTAAAAATGAATATCAGTCCTCTTATTTGCATAAATATTTTTTAAATGCTACAGAGCAATAAAGGCATCAATAGATACTCTAGAACTGTGTTGGTGAACCTATGACACATGTGCTGGAAGTGGCACGTAGAGCCATTTCGGCTAGCATGCGTAGAGTCACCCATTTCTCTTCTGGGGTTCCAGGGCGCACATGCTCACCAGCCAGCTATTCTGCTGGTTGCTGGTGTGCGTGCATGCCCTGCAAACCCAGAAAAGGAATGGGTAACTCCATGCATCCCATTCTTGTCAAGCTTGAGCAGACTGGAGGCCCTGCAGGCTCGCTATCTGCAGGCAGCAGACATGGGTAGAGCAGTGGACACCTTGTTGGTGGCTTCTTGGTGACTTTCTCTTGACATGGCTCCTACCCCTGCTGCTAGCAGCACCACCGCCACCACCAAAGCATCGACTGCTCCGCCTGCACTCACCGGCTACAGATAGCGAGCCTCCAATCCACTCAAGTTTGGCAAGAACAGGGTGAGACCTGTCCCTTTCTTGGCAAAGCAAGCTTTCATTGAGAACTCCCCCTCCCCACCAGTTTCTTTGCCGAGGATGGGACAGGTCTCACCCCATTCTCAGCAAGCTTGTACCATGTTGGTTTTTTTTCCCCTCTCCAACTGAAGCTTCCTCATCACCTTCCCACTTCCTCTGGACCGAGGACCTCCTGTGTGCGCTACTCCTTCATGTTCCTTTCGCTGTTGGTAGCATCCCGGGAATTGTCCAGCAAGGCTGGTGAAGGAGGCCCCACCAGTCCAGGCACTTCTGCCCCTGACTGGCCTCTGTTGCCCTGGGATTCTCTGGACGACTGGGGGCATGGGTGGTGGATGCCAGGAGTCTCTGAAGGGCTGGGCAATGGAGGCCGGGCAGGAGCGGGAGCACCCAGATTGGTGTGCCTCCTTCACCTCCAGTCCCTCTGGCCCATAGAGGGACAACTTGTCCCAGCCTCTCAGCACCAAGATTGCCACTACCGTACCCCCACCCCACCCCTTCCAAGACAACACCAACTGTTCCCATCTTCTGCTCTGCTTTTGGTTGGGGAAGTGCATGTGCAGAGGGGTGAGTGTGTGCATGTGCATGTTCATGGGGTTCATGCGCACATGCACAGATGGGAGGTCATAATGCATTTTGGGTGCTGGCATGTGCAATAGCACTTGTGAGCATTCACCTGTGGCAACACAAGCTGAAAAAGTTCACCATCACTGCTCTAGAAGTGTTGTACATATATATATGCACTGATACACATATTTCCAATAGAAAATGAACATCCCTAACTCAATCATGCAA
Source organism: Calamaria suluensis (assembly GCA_032468135.1). NCBI lineage: Eukaryota > Metazoa > Chordata > Lepidosauria > Squamata > Calamariidae > Calamaria > Calamaria suluensis. The sequence continues at coordinate 109,775 of JANHFP010001866.1, read as the reverse complement.
TCCTCAAATCATACAATCTTCAAACTTTCTTGTACTACCTGACTGAGCAGAAATGCTGGCTTCAAAATTCATATTAAGTAAATATGGTACAACATATTTTAATGGAAAAGTCTGACACATTTTTGATAATTAATGTGCATCAGGAGGGTTAATTATTGGATGTGAACCATGTTAACTTACATGTTCACTTACCCATTATAGTTAAGGCTGTAGCTTTGGTTAGCTCTTCTTTCATTGAATCTATTACTTCAAAATTGTCACCATCCAAGTTGCATCGGTTTATAGTTCCATTGCCTGAACTGATCCAATAAAGTTTATTCTCTGAATAATCTATGCACAGACCTGAAACACATTTTCAGATACAGGAATCATATTTGCAGAAATGTCAACATATTAACTCTTATTTTTTTACATTTTCATACTTGCTTATGCAACAGCAAAATGCATTTATGGATTCTAGATTATTTTAAAAAACAGTACCCCAGTTTTTAGATTTGTTTATTTTCAACACAATATCCTGTAATAAAAAATAGATTAGCAAATATGAAAGGAAATTTTGGAAATTGCTCATTCAACAACAAAAGGGAGAAAACCAGGTTTATGTATGAAATGTTATGATTGGTTTAAAATGAAAAAAAAAAGATCTTAAAATTGGACCCATTTCTCGAATACTATGTCCCAGCACAATTTTCTTTAAAAAAGAAAATATAAGAACTACATAACTGATTCTATCTAGGTTCACTGTTCACTAGTATATTTGTTCCAGCAGAAACACTTTGAAAGAACTTCTGTCTGTGGTTTTCATTAAGGTGACAAATGGCATTATTGATATAATGTTACTGGAACGGATTTAATACTTATTTAGCTTCATAATGTGTAACACTTTCTAATAACAGAATACAGGATTATGTTTTCCGAGATCAAATGTTTGATGCTAGGGACCAAGACATGTTTGTACATAATTTTCCTTTTTACCCGAAACTGTAGCTGAATGTTTAATACAGCACATATTACAGTTACAAGTAACTTTTGACCAATTTTTTTTTAAAAAAAGATTTGTTTCATTGAAGTTTTCAGATTTATTTTGAAAATAAAGCAAATAAAAATCTGAACCTCCGTATCAAGCAAAATCACTTGAATTATTTTACATTTTATTGTTTTCCCTATGTATCTATGAGCAGACTTTGGGACAGATGAGCACTCTTTATTATCTATTGCAAGTAATATTACTGATATTTTTTGATCTTTATTCTTGGGCTTTCACTTTTAATATTTTCTTAATTCTCTATTTTAATTTTTTTCTAACTTGATTGTTTACATTCTATTCAATCAGTTGTTACCTTTACTACAAGTTGTCTAGTTATTGCATGAAAATAAGTAACCAAGTTTCTGTCCCCATCCCCCAACAAATATGTACTACAACTCTTAGGTTAAAAAATCCATGTCTTTTTCAAGTTTTTCAGGCTCCTTTAAAATTGCCATGTAAAAGCTCCCATTTGTTTCTATCACCATTGATAAGACCGATTACAGAGTCTTATCAGCCACTGATAGCCCAACTCTCCATTGATGTTCTATAGTAATTAGGGGAGTTATGAAAATAAAAATCATAATTTTATTTCATTTTTTTAAAATTAATAATTAGAGAAAGTTGTGTAGTTCTTGTTATATATTCTGAAGCTATACACTTGCCTTAAAAAGATTCAAAGTTAATGTAGAATTATAATACAATAAAAGAAAATTCTAAGATGACATTTTGTGTTATGGTAATTGAATTATGTTTTGCAGAAAACTTATATGACAGTGTAAGAGGGGGAGGTTGATCCATAATGATTGTGGACACTATAGTTTAGTAGTTTATTGGATTATTGCAGGAATGAGGATTAGAAATTTACTGAGCAGGGCATAACTCTACATTATATAAAACTATAATTTGTCAGCATCAGGGGTGAAATCTAAAAATTGTTGCCACCGGTTCTGTGGGTGTGGCTTGGTGGGTGTGGCCAAGTTGACATCATGCATGTCATTCACTCATGTCATTCTGCCCCAGCTAATTTCGGAGCATTCTCTTGCCCCACTCTCCAGTCTGGAGGGCTGTGCATTAATCCTCCATACAAACTGCCCACCTGGTTTCTGCAAAGACAGACCTCCCCTGCAGGGCGATACAAAGAGGGGAGGGGAGTGTTGCAGAAAATGGCAGTGCGGAAGGCAGGCAAGCATGGCAAGGCTGAAGATCGGTTTCGGGGTGTGGCCAGCCAGCAATCGCTACCAGTTCTGCAAACCAGCCCCAATCTCTGCTACCGGTTCTACTGAACTGGTCTGAACCAGTACCATTTCACCCCTGGTCAGCATTCATTTAATACTGTGACAAGATCACCAAAACCTCATGGTATTATCTACTCCTTTTTTAATCTTAATCTTAATTTTAAAACTGTTTTATGCAAGCATACATTTTGATACCTGGTGCATCCAGTAAGATTACCTATCTTCTTGCAAGTTCCTAGTCAGTAAAGAACACTTCACTGAACATATATTTCATAGCCACAATTTAGAAATCACATAGATTATTTTGAGACATATTTGGTTCTAACAATAACCTTTCTATGAAACCATGGAAGATGCTTGTTACCTCATGTTGTTATCATGGCACAGTGAGCTGAATTTAGAATATTTGTTCTGAGAATTCAAGAACTCTCTATTTTCACAGAAGAAACTGGAATCCAAAAAAAGGATTAAGGCAAGATTAATGCAACTGATTCTTATTTCTCATCCTTTATGTCAAAATCTGTATGAGTCTGACTGTCTCTAACCATTTACAACAATATTTCATAAGTTGTAGGGAAAGAGGAATATGAAAACATTTTCTTTTCTTTTCTTTAATTCTAGCCAAAAAATAGAGGTAAGAACTGGATGCCACTCCTGTTTTTCCTATTCCCAACTTTAAACATTTAAAAAAAATTCATTTGTTAGACTGGTTTTTACTGCCTTTTTGCATTTGAATGGAGAAGGAGTTAAGAGTGAAAATAAAAACATTAGGATACAGGCCAATCACTTCCATCTCACTTCAATCACATTGACCAAACTCTGCCATAAAAATAGCAAAATCACACAGTTAACTTTTCCAAATATGAAAAAGTGTTCCCAAATATGTTTCTACTCTTACTAAATATATTGTTACAGGGTAGGATATGTCACTTCCAGTCCTTTGGAATGTTGAGAAGATGAACTGTGCTCTATGATCCTTAAAACATTATTCATGTCTAGGGCCTATAGACCTGTCACAAATCTACTTTTAATTTGGAATAGGACTTTTGAGATCAATTCTAGAAGTGTTTCTGCCTCAGGACATAATGCTGTTTTTCACAGAATTGATCTACAAATTACAATGTTTGCCATTCATAATTCATAATTCCATAATTTTGTAAAGCTACAACTAAAATGAAATTAGAAATGAAGACAAGCTAAATTGCTAAAAAAGACTTAATTATTAGTAGCCTGATATTGTGAACAGAAAGAAGAGAAATAAGAAATGTAAGCGAGAAATGTAAAGAGAAGAAGACTGAAATAATAGATCTAAATTATATATGTCCTAACATGTTTGTTACTTCTTATAATCTGTTGAAAATATACCAAGGGTACTAAGTGTAAGAGTATGAAATGCTATAGGGGTTTGTCAATTTTCCCCTCTGGTCCATCAATGAGGAACACTTAATTGTGTGGGATTTGGAAGTAATACAAAGACAGAGTTATTTGCCTGATTAGTTATAACTAACTAACTAACTAACTACCTGCTCCAACCTGGCACCTAGGATTTATAGAAATATTTTTTGGAAGATGAGAGCTGTCTCAAATAGGGGAGCCTTCTGAAGCTGTCCTGTTGTTAGTCCTTCTATGCAGTGTCTCCAGATGCCGACTCAGTATATTGAGTCAGGGTATTGCTCCCAGGGCACCGATTATTATAGGGATCACTTTTGTTGGCTTTTTCCACAACCATTGTATTTCAATCTACAAGTCCCGATACTTCATGGTCTTTTCTAATTCTTTTTCATTGATACCCTGGGATTGAGATTTTAATGAAGTACATGAAATTGGGCCCAATGATGGTAATGTCCGGCTTATTGCACTCAAGGCTTTTATCCGTCTGTATTTTAAAGTGCCACATAATCTTGATCATATCATTCTCAAGGACATTGTTCATAATTTTTTGCTTCCAATAGTGTTTGCAGATTTGGAACCCATTCTTCTTGCAAATATGCCAGAGGATGATCCTGCCGATGTTGTCATGCCAGACATGGTACTCTGTGCAATTTTGGAGCATTCAGTGACAATACGGTCGACTGTTTTGTCTTTCTCCTTGAAGAGACAGCAGTTACTGTCCATTTGGGTCTTTTGAATTTTTGCTTTCATTATGTTGCTTTGTATTGCCTGTTTTTGTGCAGCAAGAATTACAGAAATGGTTTCTTTCTTGAGGGTTCCATTATGATGCCATGTTAAGTTGTTATCAATGCTTTTCTCCACTTTTGGAATAATTTACCATGCAGTGGATTGTTTTTCCAATATGAACCCACCTTATATTTTGGCAATATTTTACATGTTGAAACTATGGTTTGAGGAACCTGGTTTATCAATGTTATCTTCATAGCATACTTATTTATTTCCAGTTTGTTTACGTTCTTGACTGAAACTTTATACTAATCTACAAAGATGCCAGGCAAAACCAGCTTAAAATGCTTGTTCCTTGAAGTAAAATATTTTTTCTGTTTTCTTTTTTCTTCAAAATCACCATTCTTTTTCGTAATAGCCTTCTTGCCAAGGTTAAATTCAGAAATATAAGGACTAGGTCCTCCAAATCCAAACTCCAAACCCAAAACTACCATGAAAATACTTGTTAATAAAGATAAAAAATGTATGAAAAATATACACCTGTATGAAAGTCCATAACTATTTACCTAAATCCACCTTACAAAGACTTATCACATGAATTGCACTACATACAAATGTATCAAGAAAAAGCTTCATAACATCAAACATACAGAAACACACACACATACACACACACACAAACAAACACACACAGAAAGAGAGAGAGGAAACCATGATCTATTAAAAAGACAAATGCGAAGATAAAACACAGGCCACAATAAAACCCACATAAGCAGCACAGGTTCAAAAAGAAATAAAAATTTCCAAGTCAATGAAGCCAAAAAAACACACACAATACCAATACCATATTGTCTCATTTTTGGAAGAAAAACAAACCAGGCTTAACATATCATGATTAAATTATTTGTTTGCTTTGGTAGTATACTGACACATATGGTATGCCAAAATATATATAATTTTATATGTGTTTGGTATATAATTTTCAGTACATCAAACTTTTTTTACGGTATCTATTTTACTATTTTCTTTTTTAAATTATTCTGGTCTATAATAATAATAATAATAATAATAATAATAATAATAATAATAATAATAATAATAATAATAATAATAATAATAA
>JANHFP010001866.1:11947-24404 GCA_032468135.1 Calamaria suluensis | reverse complement strand
TGTTTTAAATTGGGGTTTTAAATTAATTGGGATTTTAATTTGACCAGCCTTTCCAATAATATTTGATTTTAAATTTTAAATTTAATAATGTATATGTTTTCTGTTTTAAACTGGCCGTAAACCACCCCAAGTCTGTGGAAAGGGGCGGTATATAAATTTAATAAAATAAATAAATTAATAAAATAAATTTTCCATCTGCTAGAAAACAGGTGTCTCTGCATAATTGATTTTGACTTGCACCACAGAAATTCTGCTTGAAAGAATATTGAGTCTATGCAGCTCCATTTCACAAAACATTCCCGACTGTCACCAATTAGCTATATGATTATCATACCAATGATGTGATAAGCTAAACAAAAGCATGACCTGAAGCTGCATGGTACAGGTATATTTCTTTACATTTATCATAGCATGCTGTTGTCCAGCAGGGGGCAGCCTAGGATATAAAAGTCTGTTTCAGTTTAACATATCTTAAAAGATTTTGAACCTATAACAAAACCAGTTTTCAACTCAACTTTCTAAGCATTAGGTTTTTTAATCTTTAAACAGAAAATCACACGTGAAAATTCATTGAACATTGATTTTATTTCCAGTTTTAATACAAATTCTTTGAATAGAAGTTATAATGAAATGGAAAGAGACTGTTTCTACAAATTAGTGCTGCACTGTTTAAAAAAAAAGCAGCACCTTTATAACCAAATTTTTGAAATAGTGCATGAAACAAGATCTCCAGTTAACACTTTTCTCAGAATTAAAATACTGGCATGCTAAGAAACATCCCTCTTAAGCCTTTGCAGTTAATTCAAATAATAAACCTGAACATGCCCAGACTTGATCAACAGGATTTAAAATTAAGGCTCCAAAATTATTACTTTTCCCTTTCGTTTGTGGAGATGGAGAGGGCTATATGCAGGGCTGTTAAAAAATCTCAAAATCAAGAGTAAATTGTATTCATGAATACATGGCAACGAAGCAATCTGGAATTAAAGCATCTTTCTTTTGAATATAACTTTATGTACAATGTTGAAGTTTTTAAGGATCTAAGTTAAAGTAATATAATTCTCCAAGTTAATTAAAATCTAACCTTCTTAAAGAGGAATCTGGATCTTGAGTGTATCATAAGCACAATCGTGGGAGTATGACTGAAGAAGAATACAGGTAGTCCTTGACTTACAACAGTTCATTTAGTGACAGTTCAAAGTTACAATGGCACTGAAAAAAGTGAGTAATGACTGTTTTTCACAGTTACAACCTTTGTAGACTCCCCATGGTCATGTAATAAAAACTCAGGTGCTTGGCAACTGGTTCATACTTATGACCATTGCTGTGTCTCAGTTCAGAAGCATGCTGCTTCTCACTTATTATACTGGCTTATCTACAGCAAAGAAACCCCAAAACAGTGTATGTAGTGTAGATAGAAAGTTAGCACCCACTCCTCTCCTAGAAGAATGAAATATTCTAGGAAATATTATAAAGGCAGAATATTTCCCCTAAAAGAGAAATAGAAATCTCAAGGGACACAGAAACTCAGCCCCAGCAGATATTTTGGTGTCATCTTATCTACAGGACCAAAGACCTTCAGCTCCACGGTAATAGGACACGGTGGATCACTCAAGATCCAAACCAGGACAAAGCCATTAAGACACAAGAGGAATTTCCCAAAGCCCCTTTATTGTGTTACCCAGCAAGATTCAACCAAACCTGGAACTCAAGACAACATACAAAGTTACCCCTGCATGGCCCCACGGGAGTCTGACAAGCAATCAGAATGCATTTCTTTCACAGGAACAGGAAGCAAGTTCGAAGCCCAAGAGAGGGTATAAATCTCTCTCTCACCCATGTGCTCACTGTGGTCCTGTCCACCATTAAACCATCTTTCCAAATTGCCTCCATGTTTCCAGTGTCTTTCTCCCCACTTCGAACTGAACCCAGGTGGACATTTCTTCCAACAGAAATCAACATACGTCTAACATCCATAAGCATTATCCTTTCATGAATTTGTCTTTATTTATTTTTTAAAGTTGTCAAATCTGGTGGCAGTACTAAAGTAAGGGACTCTGTGACTTAACCAAGCACTGTGCTTGTTATAAATTCCCATTATCAACTTTACTGGGTTATCTCGTATCTCTCACAGTAAGAAAAATAAAATCCAGCCTGAGTGTTATTAAAAACACTGCAGCTGCTTTCATCAAACTATAATTTGACATTCCTCTATTATGTTCCTCATAATCCTTTTGATTTTTCTTTTATATGACTCAACCAGGTACACTGATACTACAATTCCCAGAATGTGGCCAACATGACCAAAGTCAAGGAATTTCAGGAAATGGCAGTTTCAAAATCTTACTCTGAGAAAAGGGCTCCTAGTGTTCTGATAATTTTAGTTTTGCCGTTTAGAACTTTTTCCAAATCTGCAGTATGTCTTTTGAGATGAAATCACTGCTAAACTTGTTTCAACTGTTAAAAAAAACACATATTGCAATGCCAGTTAATCCAATGTCTCAAAAGACATCAATACTAAATATCTTCCCAGTATACCTTTTGTATTGATTGATGTTACTGTGCATACCTTTTAGAACCAAGCTTTACTGTTTGAAGAAATTGCTTTTGAATAACAATACAGAGCACTATATTTCAGGTATGTTGAAGTGACTTTTCACATTTAAGGGAATTTTTGCAGATGAATTTTAAAATGCTAATGAATTTCACAGAGGGTGTGCTTGGCACGACTTAATTTTAAAACAAAATAACAAGATCATTTCGTTTTGTAGAAAGGTTAACAAAATTGTAGATTATCACTGTTGTATACTGGTTTAGGTTTCCACCACCGGCATTGGCTGGATAGTGATGAGCTTCAGTGTTTAATGACCAAGGTCTAGAAAACCACATTTCTTGACAATTCACCAGCAACTGTGTCTGGCATCATCAGAACAAAGCACATAAGAAAATGAGCAGGGCCCTTGTTTTTAATACCCAGGTGTCCTGACTTCTGATTGGCCTTTAGCTGAGCTAGTTTCTGATTGGTGCAGGTTGATGTCCCTGCTCAGTTGCCTAGCACAGAAGTCTTCAAATTTGGCAGCTTTAAGACTTGTGGACTTCAACTCCCAGAATTATGGGAGTTGAAGACCTCTGGCCTAGCAGATCACTTTGCCTCTGAAGATACCACAGTTGCTGGCAAAACATCAAGAAACCCATTCTCTAGACCACAATCATTAAACTCTGAAAACCAACCCTAGTGCAGTTGTACTGTACCATAAAGTAGATAATTTAAAAAAAAAGATAGAGACCACTTTATTTTGAATTTACTTTGATCAAGGTGTTTTATTGCATCTCAGAGGGTATACATGCATCGGGTTTTCCTCAAACCAAAATACAAAGCAAATCCATTTGAAATTCTCTCTCTAACTCTCTGTCGTTACAGGGTACGTTATCCCCACAATATACAACCACTTTTTAAAAATGGTACCACATGTTGATTAAATATTAATTTGAAAGACTTAGATGAACATCTTTCCAACCTAATACGGGTATGCTTTAACAAAGAGCTGCCAAGCCACTTGTAACACTGATCAACAGTGACCTTATTAAGAAGTCAAAAATCTTAAGCTAAGCCATCAGCACACACAGTATGAGAGAACAAACTAAACCGATAAAAGAACACTTTTGTTTACGGTAAAGGGTATAATTCAGGTTCAGTGTGGCCTCTAATCAAAAACAGTACAGAAAACAGATAGTGCTGTATGGGGATGAAAAACACTAATCTAAGATATGTACAGAGAAGAACAAAACTGACAAATGTACATAAAAACAAAATGGGGAAAAATTCATGATTTGCCCCTGGAAACAGTAGCCTGACAAACCTAAAGGGGTTTGCTTTTGTTATGTTTTATTTTTCTGAATTATATGGCAAGAAACTTACCCTTTGCTTGTTTTCAGTGCATTTTAAATAACAATGATAAATATCATGATTTTAAATGAAAGTAAAAGACTAATGTTTTTAAAGCAATTTGATAAAATATATTTATGTGGGGGATGTTTTTTAACTGACCTTTGGTCAAGTAACTTGACAGAAGATTATTAATATGAATTTCATTCACATTAGCAGAGAGAATGTCAGGAAATTAAAACATACCCCACAACAAATTTGATAATAGTCCTGCTTTGGAAAAAAAAATACATTCCACACACTTTAAAAAAAAAGGATTGACAGTGTTCTTCTTGCTACCTGATATAACCACAATATTGTTTTGTATAACAGATATGCAAAGGAAACTGGATTTGAAGAGAAAATTTAGAGGGTCGCCAAGGTTATTTACATTAAGACCTCCAGAAACACAGACACATCGCTCCAAATGGCTCACCACACAACAGCTGCATAATCTGTTCCTAATGGATTGGTTCAGAAAAGCACTAAGAAGGCATCAGAAACATACATCCATTGTTTAAGTTGAGAAACACATAAATTATAACCCAAGTACACAAACAGAGAGAGAGAGAGAGAAGGGATAACAACTAAAATAGTACACATTCCTATGATCACTTTCACAGCTGTGCTACACGTTTTGGAAGTAGGAGAGAAGTCTGAGTAAGCACTGGGTTTGGTACTGGTGGCTCACTTGGAAATTCTGAGCAACAAGATTCTTGTTTGCAGATTCCAAATTTGCATCTTCACTTATCCTTTCACAAAACTACAATCACGAAAAGAGGGAGAAAGGAGTGTTACAAAGTTTACAGGACAGGGATTCAAATTCAGTTTCATAATCTGATTTATATGCCAGACGACAGATGATATAACCTTCCTTTCCCTTAGCTACCTAGTCTCTTTTTTTCCCTAAGATGCAAAATATTTGGAAACACATTTTCTTCTGCACTTATTCTATAGAAAGGAGTTTAATACACATATCATTCTCTGTCTTTGGCACACATACATACAAAGAGCAACAGACCTGTTAACATTGGATTCAAGATACTAATCTAGTGCTTAAATTCAACTCTTGAAATGGAGAAGAGAAACAGGGATGTTTGATAGCAAGTACACTGCATACATTTGCATTTTCTGTGTGAGAGCCAGGGAAGGGAAACATACTGCTGCTTTTAAGGTTCATACTTTTCATTGCTTAGTGCAAACTTTTTCACTTGCTCAGGATTTATAGGTGGCTCATAAGGAAGTCTTCTTCTCTTCACAATAATCATTCTGTGAAGCAGAATGGGATGACAAAAGAGATCTCCAAGTAGAATAGAATCAAATGGAATAGAATAACAGAGTCGGAAGGGACCTTGAAGATCTTCTGGCCCAACCCCCTGCTTAGGCAGGAAACCCTACACCACTTCAGATAAATGGTTATCTAATCTCTTCTTAAAAACTTCCAGTGTTGGAGCATTTACAACTTCTGGAGGCAAGTTGGTCCACTGATTAATTGTTGTAACTGTCAGGAAATTTGTCCTTAATTCTAAGTTGCTTCTATCCTTGATTAGTTTCCACCCATTGCTTCTTGTTCCTCAGGTGCTTTGGAAAATAGTCTGACTCCCTCTTCTTTGTGGGAACCTCTGAGATATCAGAACACTGCTATCATATCATTCCTAGTTCTTCTTTTCACAAGACTAAACATATCAAGTTCCAACAACCATTCTTTATATGTTTTATTCTTATGTGCCCTGATCATCTTTGTTGCTCTTCTCTGTACTCTTTCTAGAGTCTCAACATCTCTTTTACATCATGGCAACCAATATTGGATTCAGTATTCCAAGTGTGTCCTTACCAAGACATTATTAAGTGGTATTAACACGTCATATGATATTGATTCTATCCCTCTGATTATGCAGCCTAGGACTGTATTGTTTTTTTGGCAGCTGCAGCACATTACTGGCTCATATCTAATTGATTAGCCACTAAGATTCCAAGATCCCTCTCACAGGCACCACAATTGAGCAAGGTATCACATATACTGTACCTGTGCATTTTGTTTTTCTTGACTAAATGTAGAATCTTACTTTTTTCACCATTTAATTTCATTTTGTTAGATAGCACCCAATGTTCAAATCTATCCTTCTGTATCTTGAGCCTATCTTCTGGAGTGTTTGCTATTCCTGCCAGCTTGCTGTTGTCTGCAAATTTCATGAGTTGCCCATCTATCCCCTCATCCATTGATGAAACAGATCCCTGGGGTATTCCACTGCATACCTCCCTCCATGTAGATGGAGTTCCATAGAGGACTACACATTGAGTATGGTTGGCCAGCCAGTTACAAATTCATCTGGTGGTGATGCTGTCTAACCCACATTTTTCATTGCAAAGAATTGAATGAGGGAGAAAAAATTCTAAACATGCACAAGACAATAAATCATTTTATTATATTCTATGTGCTTTATTTTAAAAAATCAACAAACATACAAAAAAGAATACCAAGAATATGTTTGTTGTTGCTCTGGAGCTTTTTCAAATAATTTATATAACTTTAATATATTTGTGCAAATGATGTAATACTGTAACAATAGTATGAAATGAATGTTTGTCATTTATCAGGAGCTGCTGCAGAGGTAAATATTAGGTCAGACTCACACATTGCATTGTTGCATTGTATTGTCATCTCCCACCATGTTGAAAGGCCAAATGTTCATGCAATCTCAGCCACAGAAGCAATTATTTTTCACAGATTTGAAAATATACTCCAAAAATTCTAGTATGTTTATTATTATTAGATAGAACTTATATCAGGTGCAAAACATATTTTCCAGTGGAAGACAAGCTCACCTACAGTACATATTAGATAAGATTGATAGGTTGGAAAAGAAGATAAAGGTATACAACTGGGAGCATGAATAAACAGAACTTAAGTGGTGGAACTTTTCTCATAATTGTATTTTAACAAATATTTCTAGTAAGATTTCCAGTAATTAGCAATGTATATCCTCCAGTGCATTGAGCTGGGATGCTGGTTGTGACCTTTAAAGCCCTATATAGCTCAGAACCTGGTTGTCTGCAATATCCACTTGCCCATTAAGATTTTCTGCTGGGTCAGTAACAGCACCCTTTGAGATCCATCCATGAGGAACTACTGCCAACTGAGACTATGAGATCTCTCAATGCCTTTTCTGTAACTCCACCCAGAGATAAGCCAGCACAGTTGGAATTTAGGGAACTTTCCCACATTCCAGCTCATCCAGAAAGTGTTTGGAATTGATAATATAGTGGATCCCCTCTTTTTCTTAGGGTGAGAATTTGATAATTACTATTTTTCCCAATTCAATCTATTTTAGTTTTCTCTTTTGTACAGTGACCATAGTAATTCCTGGAATCAAATAGTACATAATTAGCAAAAATATAAGGGACACAGTGGCTCAGCGGGTAAGACAACTGAGCTTGTTGATTGCAAGGTCAGCAGTTCAGCGGTTTTAATCCCTAGTGCCGTGTAATGGGGTGAGTACCCATTACTTGTCTCAGCTTCTGCCAACCTAGCAGGTCTGAAAGCATGTAAAAAATGCAAGTAGAAAAAATAGGGACCACCTTTGGTTGGACGGTAACAGCGTTCCGTGCGCCTTTGGTGTTTAGTCATGCCGGCCACATGACCACGGAGATGTCTTCGGACAGTGTTGGCTCTTCAGCTTTGAAATGGAGATGAGCACCGCCCCGTAGAGTCAGAAACGACTAGCACATGTCTTTACATCTTTACCCTTTTAGCAAAAATATGAATCCACCTTTTCCAAAACCTTTTTCATTTTCTTTAACCAAAGTGGGAAGTCACTGCAGTATTACTTTTTGGTCCATAAACAATATCAAACCCAGATGATGCAGTCTTCTAAATATCCCCTTCTTATTTTACTTTTGAAAGAGGAAAATCTAACAAAATTGCCATTTTTGTCATTGCTTTTTGTGAAATCATCATAGGAAACTGAATAAATCCACCCATATAGCTATACTTGTAAGTGTGACTAAATGAGAGAGAAATTAATAGAAGTATTTGGAAACTAGTTCTGAAATGGGAGAATAGGTTAGGCAATAATATTAACTAATAGCTAGAAGATGCAACATTGGCATTGGAATCCATGACAGAACTAGCAAATAGCAGCTGTGTCCAAAATGGCTAATCCTAAAATTAGAATGAATGACATGTGTTGTATTATAGTAGTGTAAGAGAAATTGGAATTAAAATATCCTAAAAGCAAAGGATTAATAACTCTATTGGTATAAACTGAAACTGCAGTGTAAAGGTATCATTATATTATAGGTTGTTCCTAATCTTGAATTACCTTTGTGATTAAGGTAAATCGCAGTCTCTGGAGCCCAAAGGATTCCACCATGTGTACTTCTGTAGCATGGTGATAATGACATTCAATGAAAAGAAATTGAACAAACTAAATACATCTATAAAGATAGTTCAGTCATGGTTAATAAGAAATGATCATTTGAGATAAAATACAGATTCAGAGCTCTGAAAGCTCTGTTTATCATTTGGCTATATTTATCTAAATTAAAGTTGTATTTGTTTCTGAAAATATTTTTCTCTATTGAATGAACAACATTTTTATTATTTAATCTACCAGCCTTCTTTCATCAAATCCACAATTCAGAATAGGTAATGCTGTGATTTGTCAGTTACTTTTATGCTCCAAGTAAGATATAGAAAACAGGAACTTTTTCTCATTGATAATATATATATATTAATATTTTAAAATAAATTATAAAAATAAATTATTTTGCAGTGATATTTTATGACCTATGCTTGACTAAATGTCAGCAAAAGTTGGTATTTGAAAGCTTGTCTCATTGATCTTTTTCAGGAAATGCTACAATAAACATCACCATAATGAATTAGATTAGACTACTAACAAATTTGAAATTTGCTATTGCTTTGAATGTCACATGCACCACAGAACCAATTAAAAGTTCAATACACAAACACACACACACATATATGCATTGCCAGTTGGGTATTTGGACATGAGTATATATTAATCCTCAAATTATTACACAGCTCCTTTAAAGCATATTTATGTATGTATTTCCTTAAATATGCAATAGAATTCTAAGTAGTTTATATTCCTTTTCTAAAGTAAAAGGATTAAAATATAAGGAAAAATGATATCACGATATATTAGCATGGCATTTGGAACATAATCAAAAGGTCTTAATTTTATTTTATTTTTTGTTCAATGAATGGGTTCCCGACATAGAACAATACTTTAAATCGGTGGAAATTAACTCAGTCTTCATTAAAAAAAATGTCCAATTTATTTCAGTGACTGTATTCCAAATAGGATGAAGTTTAAACCAAATTCAGTATTTAATAGATACAACACTGTGCTTGATGATAACAAAACAAAATGGTTAAAGGTCCCTCAGAAAAAGATTTGTGGTAATTTTACATAATCGCTACATGACGAATTGCCTTTCTATTATGGGATTCATAAAACCAACAAAACAAATTTTTTTGCCATGGAGCTCAGACACTGGGGTGAATAGGGACAAATCTCTCTAATTATATTTACTTGTTTTGATTGTAAAAATGGACAAAACACAATGTAAAACACAAATAATATACAGTACCCTTTCTGTCTTTAAGTAACTGTACCTGTTTTATCATTAAATTAATAGTTGCCTGATGAATCTGTCACATGATACAGTTAATAAAACTAGGCTACAAAATGATGCTTCATTTATTGGTCACTGTAGTACAACTAATTTCTTTATAAAAGAAAAAGTGTTAATTTTTCCAATGGCGGATATTTTACAAAATAAATAATTCCTGCAGGTTTGGTGGGATATACTTGATATAGCCGAAGGAAGGTCATTTTAAGCAATGCAATAGTATTTGGCCTTATAGTTACTCCAAAAACGAATTACCTATAAATTATCCCAGAAAATCCAATAGAACAAATAAAAAGTTTGAATAAAGCATAGCCTCCATCCTTGGAAAGTGAATTGCACACAAAAGTAACTTAGCAACCCAGTAACTAAATAGAGACATGACTAATACCTTTTTATATTCATCAGCTAGCCAGAACAAAATAAGAGCCCTAAAGATAGGAGAAGTCCTGGAAAGTAATTGATTTAAAATGAAATAAAGAAAACCAGATATAGAAAAAAGAATGTTAATTTATTAGTCTTCCTCTGAAGGAATCTTCAAGTCTTAGTTCTCTAACCATCAGCAATTGTTACTTCTATACTGCAACATCTCTAATATCACTGAAGTAAGAAAACTTGGGCATAAAGAATCTATTGATAAAAGAGAACATAATATTGCAAAATTAATTTTCCCTACAATATTAATGAATACTACTCTTAACATGTGCTATATAATAGTAAAATAAAGTTTCCCTGTCAGTCATGTCCAACTCTGCTCATATCTGTTTCTTGGTCGAGGGAACTAGCATAGTCTGAAGGCAATTTCCGTGGTCATGCATCCAGCATGGCTAGAGAATGCTGTTTCTTTCCCACCAAAATGGTACCTATTAATCTATTTGCATTTGCATGCTTATGGACTACTAGGTGAGCAGGAGCTAGTAATGGGAGCTCACCCCATTTAACAGAGTTTGGGGTCTTAAACCTGGCTGTCAGCTCTCCAGCTGACAAGCCTAGCATCTTTAACCACTGAGCTATCGTCCATTATAAAATAATAATGTTAAAACAGGAGAGGTCATCTTTTTTTTTTGAAAAACAAAACCCTCTTATAACTGAACAGCCTAGAAAGATTATAGGAAATTGTGTGTAAGATTTCAGCATTGTTACTGCAGTTGTGTCCAGCCAGTGCTTTCCACTCATACTGCTGTTCCTTAATGAATATAGAAATGAAATAGTTGTGGAAGTAACAGGTTGCATCCAATTATGATTGCCCATTTCTTTGTGGAACAGGATTCATCAGCTCATAGCTTTCATCCTCACTCTCATCTTTCATTTTCTTTTGAAAACTAATTTAAAAGGGAACATGGTCCTGAATTTAAATGCAACAGGATATATATCAGAATAGGATATCCAATGTTTCTACATTAAACAATGAATACCAACAGCATCAATTTAGTAATCCTTTTGGAGATCAAAAGAGGAAAATACTGTGTTCTCTCATATTATTATTATTTATCAGAAGATATTATTAAAACCTATTGATGCTTCTTTTAACAAATAAAAATAATAACTAAGCATCAAGGACAGTGTAAAATAATAAAGGACAGTGTAAAAACCACAAGTAAAAACCTTTCAGATTTCCCTTCCAGACCAAGATAGAGGTGTCCCTGCATAGGAAAGTTACTAAGTGTTTCTGCCAGAGTGCAGAGCTTTAAGTCTTGAAAGTAAACAAAGTTGTTTATAAGACTGTCATGAAATGTTGGCTAAATAATTAGCCTTTCAATCAAGTTCCCCTGAAACAGGAAAGGACTTGTGCATAGGTCTCTCTGGAGATTATTACTGAAGATTAATTGTTTCTGCTCCAATGAAACATCTTGAATCAAATCCTGAAGAGGTACCAAATCAAATCCTGAAGTGGAATCAAATTCTAAGTTTTCATATTTGTCTTTCTTCTCTATTTGTATGCAATTCTTGTGGTGGATCAGGAATTCAAGAACTTATTTGCATCAAGTAAATTAGAAATTCAGACCAAATACGTTCAATTCAATCTTTCAATCTTTTATGATTAAAATATGGCTATTCATAGTGGCTCAGTGGCTAAGAAGCCTTGCATGTCAATCAGAAAGGTTGGCAGTTGGGTGGTTCGAATCCTTAGCACCACATAACAGAGTGAGATTCCATTACTTATCCCAGCTTCTGCCAACCTAACAGTTCGAAAGCATGCATTTTTACATGCCCAACAAGGGACTACCTTGTTGGGAAGGTAGCAGCATTGCGTGCACCTTCGGCATTTAGTCATGCCACATGATCATGGAATTGTCATCAGAAAGCACTGGCTCTTCAGCTTAAAAATGGAGAAGAGCAGCATCCTCTAGAATCAGGAATGACTAGCATGTATGTGTGATGGGAACCTTTACCTTTTATTTTAATAAAACAATTGTGTGGGGTACTGGTAGAGATGTAGGGAGGTTATTCAAATGTTTTTTTTAACATTAAAAACATTTTTAGCACTGTTGTAACTCTGAATGTAGCAATGATGGAATTTGTTCAATACTAATGGAGTATGTAGATCAAGAATTACCAGAAGTACAGTCAGGATTTTGAAGAAGCAGAGGAACTAGAGCTCAACTTGCCAATGTACACTGGATCATGAAGAAAGCTAGGTAGTTCCAGAAAAATATTTACTTCTGCTTCATTGACTATGCTAAAACCTTTGATTGTATAGATCACAACAAATTGTGACAAGTTCTTAAAGAGGAGTACCAGACCATCTTATTTGTCTCTTGAGAAATCTATATCCAGGTCAAGAAGCAATAGTGAGAACTGGACATGGAACCACTGATTGGTTCAAAATTGGGAAAGGAGTCCGGCAAGGCTGTATACTGTCACCCTGCCTAT